>APFE030648337.1:117073-171965 GCA_000404065.3 Pinus taeda | reverse complement strand
CTGTTTCCCTCTCTGAGGGTTTTAACCACGTCAAAATACTGGTGTATTGATCTGTGATCTGTTTGTGAGCGGTGTCCTTTTGGTGTTCTGTCTGAGGAACTTACCCTGTAAATTCCTACACCTTATACAGGTTGAAGCGGATGAAAAAGGAGAATCCCTGGATTCGAAAGAAGCTTGCAGTCTTGGAAAAGAATGTTGAAGATGAGCTTCTTCAACTTGGATGGACAATGGAACAAGATGAAGTTGCAGATAGTGCAAACAAAGAAGAGGAAGCCGTGATAGTTGAAGATGTTGCAGACATGATCACGATGGAGGATGAGCTTGAGATTGATCAAGTTGGACCAGGATCGTGCAGTTTGCAAACATGTATGGATGAGGAGACTCTCATGGAGGAACCTCATGATGATGATGTAAGTACTATTGATATTTGTGTTTCATTTGAGCATTTGGTAGATGGACCGTATGCAAGGGAGGGCAAAGTCAATTTGCCGATGCTAGGGAGCATCTTACCATGGATGTTTATGATGAGACCTTGTATGGAGAAGCAAGGATTGTTGATTGTTGCAGGACTTGTTGAGGTTGTTTGTGACCTTGTGGTAGAAGGTACAAAGGCCCGTGACAAGGGTGGAACTTGATGATCGTTGCGGATGAATGGGTCATGCTTTAGTCACAATGGCTAAGTGCCCGGCATGACTCATGGACAGATTGGAGGGCACACTCTTGGGTGGACTTCTCATGGCCGAGACCAAGAGCAAGTCTTGGTGGAACCTTTGGTGGAGGAGCTATGATGGAGAGACTCATGTGATGATGGTTGGGTGACCGAGTTCACTAGACCGAAAATTGTAGCTTGGATGGGAATGACCGATTGTTGTGATGAGTCTACTTGGTTGGACTACATGGCAACTTAGTCATGGACATCAGGTTGGAGACATGGAGCATGGTAGTCTTATGCACAGACATTATGTGGGAGCACTTGTAGAGGTGTCACTTATGGGTATCCAATGAAGAGTGCCAAGTCAGGGATGTTGTGCAGATTGATTTGCTAGTGTGACATGGAGATGTTCTACTTATGAGCCGATGGAGAGGTTGTGCACTCTTGTACAACAAGACCATGGACTTGGATGGAGTTGTGAGCAGACTATGGGGCATTCTTACTACATGGAGAGCTGAGGCATCTTGCAGAGACCTTTGGGCCGAGACTCGTATGCTTGCTGAGATGTTGGTTAGGGATGGCTTATGGAGCTCATGATGATATGAGATTGTTGTGACTTTTGGGGACTTCATATATGGACTTGGAGGATTTGATGCATTGAGGAGCTGAGGTCAGCGACTTTGATGCAGGTGAATACTTTCAAATACATGCATGGGACATGGCTTGGAAGAATGACTTGATGTGGAGGATCGATATGAGACACTTTGAGGTGATGGAGTTATGATGATGATGATGCCTTGGTGGCAACACTTGGGCATGGGTTGAGCCGAGACTCAACTACTTTTACACATGGGAGCTGATTGATCTATGATCATGGGCAGCACATGGATAGATGAGACAAGTGTATACTTGTTTCTATGGCAGACTTGAGGGGCGACACATTGCAGATATGATGGAGGTTGCTTCATGGACATGGATGTGGCATACCGAGAGTTGGAGTTTGATGAGATGGTTTCTTCATATTGAGGAGGCACACTTATGGATGATGTTGGATAGATGTCGTTGATTTCATGTAGCACATTAACACCAAACATCATGGATGACATGTTGCAAATGAGATGAGGACTACTTCATGGACCTGAGCATGGTTTACTTATATAGATGGATTCTTGATCGAGTTCAGGATGTGACAAGGATGTTTTGAGAAACGACTGATGGTGGCATAAGGGTGTGCATTCTTATGGTTTGAGCATGACGATTGGATTAGCTACCCAACTAGTTCAGACATGGGGGCTATAGCATGTACAAGATGTGTTAGCATTGTGTTGGAGTATCATGGCAGCGGTTCACATGGGGACGACACATGATGAGGTCGACACGATATGTTGCAGTGAGCATGTAGCTTGAGTTGGAGGGACCAGACTTCCACGATGGAGAGCAGCATGTGGAGATTGTGACATGGTGGTTGATGGTCATGAATTGAGATGATTTCCGATATATGACATACCGATGGGTGCATTCCTTGGTATGGATTATCTTGGTGACAGTTGGTTGCTAAGATGAGACATGGTGAAGATGGAGTCCTACATATGTTGCAGGGATGTTTGCCATATGTGGAGAAGTTGACATCATGGATATTGATGCTTGGAGGATGTTGTGTTGTCGAGGACGACAACGACTTCAGGTGGAGGAGGATGTAAAGCCTTCGTTGTAGTGCGACGAGCGGGCGCCGGGTGCCCGGGCGCGCGCACGCCGGGAGGGCGTGCACGACCGCACGCGGGTGGAGCGTCGGGTAGACCTACACGACAATGCGACGTTTGGGCGAACTTCATGCGACGAAAGTTCAGCGGTTTTACGACACTTGGAAAATGCGATGGCACGTTGGGGAGTTTATAACCTATATGGCATAGGGATGTTGGGGGCTGGCCGACATACTCCAAAGCGCTATGGAAGGGGTGTTTAAACGTGTGGTTATGTGGTCGGCCCAAGAGCCACCACACCCCACTACCACGCATATATATGTCAAGCGTTGAGAGCTCATTTGGCATCGAAGAACAACACTTCGCAAATACTCAAGAAGACAAGTGCGCAGAAAAGAAGAGGATTGTGCATAGCTCATGCGCATCTCTTGAAGAAGGTCGTTCACTTGGCAAAGGTTCTTGGAGTTGGTCGAAGGTTGGGCAAGGTGTGTCCGGGGTTGTTCTAAGGTGCAGATTTGTGTAAGGCTTGAGGAGGGGGTCTTGGTGTCTCGGGTGAGCACCCTCCCATTGTGCAAGGTATGCACAAATGTTGTAAAAGGCAGGTTTGCCTCTATTGTAAAATTGGCTAAGTAGAGACTTGGAGTTTTGCCAAGTATACTTGTGAATCTTGTATTATCAAAGAAAGACTGATTAATAAACATTGTTGGGCAGACTCATTGTTCAGGGAGTTGCCCCTCCCTTTATACGTTGCAATTGTTGTTGTCTTTTATAATTGCTGATGATAATGAATGAGTATGGGTGTTCATTGTATAAAGGTTATGCATAATAATACTTGGTTGAGAATCACAAACTAAGTAGGAGAAAGTGAATTAGGCGTAGTCCATGTGCACGAGTATTGTTAAAAAGAAAGTGTTCGGTGGTGCCGCACCTCGCCAGCATGGTTGAAAGACCACCGTATGCTTTGGGGGCGTGACAGATCGGATCGGAGGCATACATACATGCGATATCAGGACCATGGAATCAGCGATTGTGATCATGCGTTACACTGATGATCGGATCGGCAAATCGGTGTCAGCGATAAACAGAACCCTAGGCTGAGCGACATTGTGATCGCCGATATCAGCGATCGGCGATCGGCGACCCCCGATGCCGATAAAAAGGTCGGACCCGATAAGTTTTCAAAGCCCAATTGTATGAAATTTCAGGTCCGAGAATTCGGATTTTCATGTGTTTCTCGTGTATTTGGGATTTTACCCTAAACACATATGTGATGCGATAAGCGATGAATCCGGACTCGAAAGGGTTTATAAATGCAAATGTATAATTATTTCAAGTCCGCCATAAAGCCATTTTGCGATATTTTCAATGTCTTAATGCATTTCTCAGATACAAAGGAAACCACGAAACAAGCAGGGTTTCGAGCGGGCCGTAGGCAGTAAGTGGTTTTGGTCGGGCTCCACCCGAGCCCATACACTGGCTACAATGTGGCTATGTGCCGGAGAGAAAAAACCACCCTTTTCAGGCGGGTAATCTCCATGCGCGTTAGCCACCCGAAATCAATAACAGCGGTTGATCGACAATCACTTGCGATCGCGCCCAAAGACGGATCCAAAGGAAATATAGGGCGGAACTAATGATTTTTGAACTCCGATAAACCACGTTTGGGCGGATTTTCCTGTGTATTTGTGTATTTCTCTGAATAAACAGAGAACGACCATTTTGGGGATTTCAAAGGCACCAATGGTCCATTCCATTACGGAACAGGTGGCCAACATCCCTGAAAGCGTTTAGTGATGATTGCTGACGCTCAAAAGGGGATTCGAGCAAACAGAGGCCAGAAACCAGAGAGCCCAGAAGAGGAAAACGAACACACAACTTCGATTGACTTAAAAGCCACAAAATGACAGACAAAGGAGAGCAATGCTGAGACAAGAGCGCAAAAGGCTAAGCCAAAGCAGGGAGCAGAGGCAAAGAAAGAAGCCAGAGCCAAAGCCAAGAACCAGCGCCGAGAGCCAGATAGCCGAGAGCTTCAAGAGCCAGTGATAAAATGGTATCTAAACCCATTGTTTCTATGTAAAACAGTGGAGTTGAGCCAAGAACTTGTAAAAGTACTTTGCTATAAACCCAGAGAGCCTAGTTGAGTTGACTAGAGCTCGTAGAGACATAGCCCAAGAGTTGTAAGTGAACTCCAAATTAAATTGTTGTCTTATGTGTATTGTTTTATTGCTGCATTATATATCTACTGCTTTAGTTGTTGTTGTATCAGTTCAAGCAAATAGCCTTAAAAACACATAAACAGTGAACAATAAACATAAGCATACACCTTACTTCAAGCACATAGTTAATTCCGCATTGGTTAATCATTTGTGACTTGGGAACATTTAAGCTTTGGAAGTGGGAGAGGTCCTTGTAAGTTAGACAAGGAGCCTAAGTGCCCCATTTTCAGATCAATAATGTGCCTAAATTCAAGCGATAATAAATAAATTGAATTGTATAAAAAATCTAGAAAATATTGGACACTGATGTTTTTATACTTATCCATACCCCAAAAAACGCATAGAATAGATTGAAACATAGTTTATGAAACATGGACAAAAATGAGGCCAAGAAACGTTTATGAAACAGGAACAAAAATGAAGCCAAAGAAACATAGTTTAAGAAACATGAACAAAAATGAAGCCAAAGAAACATAGTTTAAGAAACATTGACAAACATGAAGCCAAAAAACATAGTTTATGAAACATTGACAAACATGAAGCCAATAAACTAAGAAACATAGTTTATGAAACATGGACAAACATGAAGCCAAGAAACATAGTTTATGAAACATGGACAAACATGAAGCCAAGAAACATTGTTTAAGAAACATGGACAAACATAAAGCCAAGAAAATTAGTTTATAAAACAAGGACAAACATGAAGCCAAGAAAATATAATATTTTTCATTGGGTGAAAAAAAATTAAAATAGTTTCTAGTAATTTACATTTAATTTGATAATTAAATAAGTATAATTTGAAAATCATATTATTAACTATTTTACCATTAATAATTATAAAATAATATTTTAATATAAATAATTTTAATATGGAAAGTATAATATATTTAAAACAAATGACTAAATTCAGCACTTCAATTTGAAATATAATACTATTCTTTAAATTTGATACTGCTATAAATCTCAATTTAAAAAAGCAATTTGAAATACAATCCTATTCTTTAACTTTCGATCTGCTATAAATCTCAATTTAAAAAAGAAAACAACAACAGAACTTACAAAACTAAGTATTACATGCTACACTGTCACAAAATATTACAAGTAAAAAAGTATTGCGTTAACTAAGTATTACAGTTACATTGTAGCTAATTCATAAATGCAACGTTACTTCACATAGAGGAGAAAATTACGAAATGAAAGATGTAATAAAAATAAAATAAATAAATAAAAAATCCTCGGAAAACTTACATTGTCATGCTCAAGGCTTTTGCTCAGAAGAACATTTAGGCGATAAGTATATGTTGACTGGACAAAAGATAAACCATAGCATGAATTTTCTAAAAAAAATTAGGAGTAATTAGATGTTACAGAATAAACCATTGCCATCGGATAATAAGCAAGAAAAAAACTTAATAACAAAATAAAAATTGAATTAAATAAAAAAATATGGCTTCAACTAGAAAAGTAGGAATGTATTATTAGATCGAAGGGTTAGCTCAATCAGTATAATCATTGGCACAAAGCATGTTGCTGACAAGGAATCCCAGAGATTGCAGGGTCAAATCCAGTCAAGTCCTTTGGGGTTCCTAGCTGCTATCGTGGTTTGCAGTTGAACTGTCTTCCATCAAGATATCCTAGGGAAAAGAGATCTCACACAGTTTTAATTGGGATTAAAAAAAAAAACCAAGTATTAATATTTTAACCTCCAAAATAAAAAATGTTCACGCTAGATTAGTAGTAAATAAAATGCAATGGTTTCGATTTTCAATAAGTGAGACTTCAGGTTCAAACATGAATTCTGCAATTTTTTATGTTTGTAATATCTGCTAGCTTAGAAGGTCCGTGTTATTTGATGGTTGTAATAATTTCGGTTATAGTGGCCCAAGACATGCTCCAAGTCGCCTCTTGTTCAAGCCATCAAATGAGAAAAACTCATTAATTCATCCAACTGCCCTGAAAAAGGGCGGACCATACCCTACAGATATTGGTTCATTATTAGATAACTCTCTTATCATTTAATTGAGAAATAAGTATTTAATGTTGAAACAATGAACTTTTAGCACTAATATGCTTGCTAGTAAATCCCATGTTTAAACTGAACACATGAAAATCATATAAACTTTAGGTCACAAATGTTGAAAGAAACTAAAGACAACTTCCTACACAGGAAGAAATAAGTCTAGGTCTCCAAACATATGAGACTAATAAACTTATGTTTCCATCATTTCTAAAACGTAAATAATGAAATCATAAAGACAAAATCAAAGGGGACAATATGCAAGTTGGATAACCCTGTTATATTTTAACAGAACCATGTCAAGATGTGCCATTAAGTTTTTAATTCTATGTTTTAGCACACATTCACCAAAAACTCTCTTTAAATTCAGATAGTTTGAACATATTTTATGGGTGTGGCAAAGTTTGGAGCCCAGTAATTTACAGTTAACAACCAGCAAATCCCTAAGTTGCAAAAGCATTGTTATCTATGAAAACTGAAAACCCTGAAAAGAATCACATGTCGTGCTAGATGGCTAGAGTGAATTTCTGATTAATGAATGAGAAAATTAAATTTCTCATCAAACACTCTAATGCTCAGCTTTGGTCAAAGCTATACCCGAAAAAGCCTACTTAGATGAGAAACATTATCTTTAACATTTCTCTTTACAATGGTTAGAGGCATCAGAGAGATAATTGAGCAAGATCAAATATAATGACCATAACATTCAAACCATCTATATTCTGTAGCCCATTCAACTGAAGATAAGTTCAAAGGTAGCTCCACAAGCAATTGTAATCAATAACCAAAATCCAACTATCAATACAACAAAAATACCACCAATGCAACAAAGATGTCAATAAAGCAATCCTCTGTCTGAAAATGTCAAAACTTCCAGAGTCAAGAAGCTGAAATGGACTGGAGCTGAGAAAACGACAATCTGATGGTGGAACCATCAATAGTGGTTGCATGTTTGCAAACAAGGGCTTCTGTAGCCTGCTCTTCGTTTTCAAACAGAATCAGTGCCTGTTTCTTGCCATTAGCCTCAAAGAGTTTGCTGTTAATTATATTACCATGTTCTTCCAAATGAGATATTACGTCATCTTCTGTGACATCGGCAGGAAGGCTGGAAACATGAATCATCTTTGTTGGAGAACAACAATACCGGTAATTCTTTGCCATATTACGGTTAAAACGGTTCAATTTAGAGCCTGAGTAGTCAATAGAGTCTGAAGATGGGTGTATCTGTGGATGTTTTGAAAAGTTAACTTCCAATCGTTTTCCAAATAGCAAAGCTCCCTGTATCACAGATTGAACTGTTAGAATTTGGTTTTAATCAATTCTACTAACATTAGCAAACATAGAGAAGCTCCAAAATCGACCTTCAAAAAGTTGACAGCCAATTCTGCTTGTAAACCATCTGCCATCTGGATCAGAGCATGATCGGGCTTGTTCCGGAGTAACTTAATGCGTAATATATTTCCATAGATGGAGAACAAATTGAAAAGCTTATCTTCATCTATTTTCTGAAGCAAATCAAATGATCAACTCACGTTACTCATTTGAGTTAATACTGTTGTTTTGAGTTTTAAAAGGAACCCAATGTTAAACTCAGTAAAAACTTGTAAGAAGTAACATGTATAAGCTGCACAAGGAATACAGTACAACCAATCAAACATACCTCGGGGTTTAAGTTGGCAACCAGAACAGTGCATCTATCATTATTACCCATTACTCCTCGTGGTAGGACACCTCCAAAGGCTTCCATAATTGCAGATGCATTGGCAACAGGCATCTGTGAAAAATATATTCAGACCAAAAATCACTGAATTAGATTAGTAAGAATTTGATGAATTGATTTACATTCAACTTCGAATTGATTTTGTGAAATAAAATTGCAGTTCAAGCGACTACCAGACCTGTATTGAGTTTAGTCCCATTGAATGAGCACCAACCATATGATGCAATGACACTGAAAAAAATATAAGGTGGGAAAATCATGTAAAAACTTAATCAACAGGTTCATATTTCCCAAATAACTCCATGAATGCTAGAAATATTATAATTTCAGGAACTGGTTACCTGTCCTAGACCCACCTGGTTGGATGCCATACATGCCTCCAGCCTCTCCAAAAGACTGTCAACACAACATAGGAGAGTACAATCTTAGAAGAAACAAAATTGAGTTTAAAAAAAATCTGAAAGAACCACATTAATCAGATTCCCTATTCATGTTAATATAGGTAAATCCCACATGCAGTCATACAACAGCATTCACCTGAGCTGGTAATCGATGTTTCTGCTCAGAAGGCAATGACGGGTTTGTGAAGTCTCTGTCAAAAGTAATTTATCATATTAGAGACAAACCCAGCATTTGTACATGTGAAACTGAAGGGTAATCATTTGATGTCATATTAGGAAAACAAATAAATCTTACCTGGTTCTTTCATTATTATAGTTCACTTGTAACTCTGTAAGGCTAGCAAAAAGAAACGAGTAGACTGTAAGAAAATACTGAAAAAAAAACTCCCAAACACAAGCATTTCAAACAAATTGGAATATTAACATGACAGGAGGCATACTTAGAGAACTGAATGTCTAGCTGGCAACATCCATCGTAGATATTGCGCCCCTGCACAATATATTCCAAGATACCCCAGAGTTAAGTTTAAGCCTCTGCATGTCTCCATATGTCACATGAAATTAATAATAAGAATATACATCGATTTTCAGTGACTACATGCCTGCAGAGTGTTTCTAGCTTGAATGGCATTTTGTCTTGAAGAATACTGAACAAAAGCTTGTAAACCTGCAAAGACCAAGAATTATTCCTACAGATGACTCCTGAACTGAAATACATCCATAACTTCAAAGAGTACCATATAATTTAGAATGTCATCAAGTCAGAAGCAAGCTTGTGAAATCATGTATCAACATTTCCTATACTACAGAAATATGAAGTATGATGTCTCCAACATAAAAAGAATGAGATTTACTAGAAAGAAGAAGTACCACCAAGCCCCTCAACCCTTAAAGCATTAGAAAGGAAAGAATGAAATAAGAATAAAAAATTCAGAAGACTAGAAGAAGCTGACCAGACTTCTGAAAGATGACGATCTTCTCGACAAAGCCATGAGGGGAAAAAACTTGATGCAGCACTTCCACTGTGATGGGATAGAGCAGGTGGTGAATGGTAACTAAGAGAATGCGATTGGGCTGTGAATCCTGAAAATGGCCCTCAGCAATCCAGCACAGCCAAGACACGAGAAAGAAGACATACATAGAGAAAAGCAGTGAGAAAAGAACACATGAGAAAAGAGTTGTAACAAAGACAGAGAGCGATCATGTAGCTTCAACAATGTTCAACCAGACTGTTTGTCATTATTTCACCGCAATCACAATTTATCAAGGCAAACTATTAGTATGCACCTGATCACCATTTCGCCGTGCCTGTCCTGACTGCTCAGTTGTTGTTAACTCCTGATGAGAAGAAAACTGGATGTAGACATTCCTCCCTCTGCAAATATTCCACAAATTGAGTAGGCTGTAAACAAAGAATAAAGGAAAAAGCATCTGTAAAATATGCAACTGTCCAAGTATCCTCATTCTTACCTTATACTTGGCTGCACTGTTGAATAATGATCTAGTACACTTATGGCAGAAGGAATATCATGCATTTGCATGAGAGCCTATCACACACAAGCATAAATGTTAATTATTCACACCTAGATAAATGAACCAAAGTATCTACCGCACAGAAAAAGAAGATCAAACAACTCAGGCATGGCATTATTTTCTCCAACCTGATTTTTTGCACGCAACATCACAAGTTTCGTTACGGTACCAAAACGTTGAACCAGTTGTAACAAGTCATTCTGCAGGTTTTACAAGCACAAAACTCAGTGATACTGAAAATGATTATTGAGAAACAAAATTTTGGAAAGAAAATGAAGTATAGCCAATCTTCATAGGAAGCAATACCTCAGATATTTCAGCTCCAACATTGCGAATATGAAGAACTTTTGATGCTTCTGTCATATTGAACCAGGCTGACAAAAACCTACAATCAGAACATGAAAACAATAATAACTCAGATTAGATAAACACAAGATCACAATTTCTGTATTAAGTTTTAACACACATGTAGAATGCAGCAAATATAATGACATATGCTACAGAAATAGTTCCCTGGAAAAAGTACAAAAGAACAAGTTGATAGATAATTGAGAAATATAGATTAAGGTAATTAACAAGGGGCTGCATAAGTAAAGACCCAGATTACTTGCCTTGTAGGAGAGGAATTATCTTATCTGCCATCGTATTTGCAGTAATTAACCATTTCTATCAAAATGCTTACTATACAGCTTCCAGTATTGTTTAGTTTGTCAAACCCCGAACTTGCCAGAACAAAAAGGTGTTTCCTTCAAGCATGTTTTATTTTCTTTTAGTAAAATTATTCCACTACTTATATTGGGTTTATGAAAGCACATCCAAAGGTATGTATAATCAATGTTATCGTTCACTTATTTGTTGAACATTGCACTTTCCGCTTATTAGCTTACAGGGTTATTCATATACTGTTTAAACTTTATACCATGCTTGGGGGTGTTTCATATCATGTGGGGTGCATGATGTATGGATGATCCTTGGTTGTATAATTGTATTGTGATGGGCTTGCTCATGGATGGTGGTTACTTGCATAGAAAGACGCCTTGCCTTGGAGAAATGTTGAACAGCATGGAGGAAGCACTGAAGCATTGAATGCTTTTGGATGAGGAGAATTGGTGTTCAGCCTTTGGAACCTAGCTTGTTGGATGTGCATGCCTTGGAGCTTGACATGTGTTACTGGAGTTGGAGTGCCCCACAAATAGGCCTAGCTTGTGTAGAGCTAGGTTGCTTGTAATGGACTAAGTCCACTTTGTATTGTGGGTCTCCCTCACCTTTCCTATAAACAGGAGGAGGAGAGAGTCATATGATCATACTTGTTCACTCTTGTAGATCATATGCTTGAGTGAGAGTTGTGATACCATGGTGAAAGAGAAAAACAAGAAAGTTTGTTACTGTGTTGCGAGAAGATTAATTTGAGTATAAAAGTATCAAATGATAAAACTGGTTGGTACACACACACATTGTCTAGCCACGAGGTGAAGGGGTAGGTGACCCTTGACCTTTCATTAGCTTAATTATATTATTATTATCATGTTTATGGCATTGCCACCCTCGTTAGGAATGCTTTGTCATCAAAGCATGGTAAATAGAATTATCTCTAGTTGTGCACATTTCCATGGTGGAGTCAAGACTATCTAGTTGTACGAGTTTGACTTCATTCCTGCTTTGAGTGTTGGCAAGGTTCTTCTGTATTATTTGCATCATATTCTGAAGTCCTTTGACTTGTTTGTTTAACACAAAACCTCAAAGCTTCTTGGTAACATACGTTTCTTGCTTCCATTGTTGTATGTCCATATGTGCTTCTTGCATTTTTTCATTAGTTGTGATTCACCGTTCTTGAGAACAGATCCTTCAACACCATATAATTTATAAATTTGACCTTAACAATTAAAAAGTATTCTTCTAAATTGGCGGTTTACATTCCCAACAACCATTCCACACCTAACGCCATATCCATCTCATCGAGTGGTAGTGTAGAATCCTATTTTTAGTTATAATTCTTGGATTTGATCTAACTTTGACTTTTTGACCATCAACGACTTTAACTATGACATCCTTGGTGGGATACACAAAAATGTTTAATCATTTAGAGACAATGATGTCTATATAGTCGTGGGTGCTATAGAAAAGAAAATAAAACAATCAATTGCCAATTGTTGGTGGAATTATAGGTTTTCCTTCCCCTTTTGTTAGGAACGTGAATCTTATCAGCCTCTTTCCTAAGATGAGGATATTCATAATCCATGCATGAAGAACGTGTTGGCCATGAAGGCTTCTGTTATTAAGTAAAAGTTCCAAGACATGTACACAATAAACACCACTAACTCCAATAGTGGAGCATTGGAGCCACTCCTTACACCCCAAAAGAACCAGCTTGTCTCTCTAATGCCTTCCGAGAGGAGCCAAGGTAAAAAGTCCTTTTATCATACAATGAGGGTGTATATATAACCAAGAGGTGATGCTTCACCTTCCTTGTGACTCTTTGACTACCCCCATGACTGTTTGACTTCCTATGACTTTTGGACTTTCCATAACTATTCATATTTTGAATGTGTTCTTTTAACTTTCGATGACTTTTGGACTTTACATGACTCTTCATATTCTGAATGTGTCCTTTGGACTTCCACTTTACAATACATTTTCCAATATAGAATTACGTAATCCACAAATGATGTGGCACATGATGACTCATGATAGGACATGACATGACACTGATGACATGGACTACATGATGATGTGGCAATGCCAAGCTGTCCTTGCTGCTACTTTCTTTTTGTCTTCAATAAGAGATGTGTCTAATGCTTCGTCTCCATGAGAGATATGCTTTGTTCTTCATGAATCATATCTACCCTTCAAAGGGTTGTAAATCAAATGGAGTCTTCATGCGGTCCTGATCTTTAGTCTTTTGTTGTAGCCCAATGTTCCTGTATCTTCTTGTTTGATGATCTTCTTATCTCTTCAGATCCATATGTGTCTTCTAGCATGTCCTCCTTCTCCATCTCCTTCTTCATCATCTTGCAATAGCATCTTCAATCCACTCATGACAAGATGACATCCTTCTGATAAAGCCCTAGTCTAAGATGTTGCATGATAATCCACTGACTGAGCCAGAACTAGGTGGCAAGCTAAGGGAGAGGCTCCATGATTGTGCAATTGCGCAGCTTAGGCAGTCAAGGTTCAGGTTTGAGCCTTAAGACTGTGCAATGTGCAATTCAAGCTTGGACTAAGCAAAAAGATTACGCAGTTAGGGAGCTCACAGAGCCAAGCTGAGGGATTGAACACTAATTTTGCCCATTGCGCAGTCCTGGAAGACTGAGGAGCCCAGGTGATTGCGCAGTTCAAGAGCTCAAGGATGAGGTTTGAGCCTTGAGACTGCGCAATGTGCAAGCAAATTGTGTAGTTTCGAGGCTTCATGAGTCAAGTTGCAAGGTTTTGCACTGTTTCTGTCAACTACATAATTCTGGGAGACAGAGCAAACTTCGTGATTGTGCAGTTCAGGAGCTCACGGTCTGGGCTTGAGCTCAAAGACTTTGCAATGCACAGTTGGGACCAGGCTAGAGGGCTAAATTGCGCAATTTTGGAGACGCTTGAGCACTGAAATTGCACAGTGCCCTAGAAGGAAGGAACCGCACATTGCGCAGTGTCAAGAGGCAGGGTTGCAGCTTGAGCGTTGGGGTTGCGCAATGCGCAGTTCAAGAAGTTCAGATGAGAATAAGTTGCTGGGAATTTTCCAAAATTTAGCTAACTGTGGGATCAGTGAAACTGATGTCAATAGTGATAGGACTTGATTGTGATCACACACTTAAAGAGTGCTTGACGACACAACATATATCATCCAAAACACATTAACAACATACTTCCCTCAGTGTGACAACCTTCACAACAACTTACAACAAGTGTGACACTAAAGATACACTTTGCGACGACAACGACGAACATTGTGTGACAATGCTTGAAACTTTGGAAATGGGTGCGATGGATGTCTACATGGTAAGATCAACTCATTTGCACAAAGATAACCTCTTGAAACCCCCAAACACAAGCTTATGTACATCGTGCGACACTTAACATGCGAAAATATGATGATTGCTACAATGCAAACGACACTTATGATATGTGAACGACAGTGAAAGTAACACATAACAGAGCAAAGATAACATGAAAACAACACTAACGAAAAAAGGTGCGCGGAAGCGACAGTTTGCAAAACTCACTGAAATAGAAATACAAACGCAGCTAGAAGTGAGAAATTGTTGATGTCAATGCGCACTAACTGTCGACATGGATTGGACATCGCACAGGCACAGTCTTGATAGATCGTGTTATGCTCGTTCAAGCTTGCGTAAAAGAATACGCGTATGCACTTGTTGCGGATCGAGCATGTGTGAGCAAGTGACTTCGACACTTCCAATACAAGAAGGGAGCCCAAAAACATCACTGACCAAGAAGTGACTACGGAACGACCGATCGCAAGATCCACAGTAGGCTCTGAAATTTGAGTGTTGGCAAATTTTGTAGGGTGTTTGTCACAGCAACAACATATTGATAGGTGTTAATGAATAATAATAATGCAGTAATGGAGGGGAAAATACTTCATGGCCAACTGCCATGGTCAAAGGACCCAACTAATGGGGTTGTCCACATCCTAAGTGTACAAATGTGAGGAGGGAACATTCGTGGATGCATGAGTTACTAGCTCAACCTTGGTTTTTTACCCCTCTTGCGCGCCTGGTACTTCTTGATTATTCCTTCTATTACCGCATATAACTCAAGGGTTAGAGATAACTTTATATCATGTAGCAATTTTATTACCTCTTTAAGATGAGTCAGTTTATCTCTCATTGTGGTTGGGACATGCAATGGTTCCTTATTTTGATGTAATAGAGCATCATGTGCTCAAGAACTCAGTAATGCCCATATGAGGTAGATAGGTCTCATGCTAGGATTTTGGCCACATGCTAATTCTCATGTCTCGACCATCTTTCGCATTTTGATTTTTTCTTTATTTGTTTAGTTGTGGCCATGATTTGCTCTTTCTTTTTCATTTAGCTACATCAACCTCCTAGGGCAAATTTCCCAGGCCCTACTCAAGGTATGTGAACATGTGAGTGCCAAATCCCTAAGAGCCAATGACAAGTTGTAAGCGAAGAATGGATGTGAGACGTGGGGTTTGTAATGTAGAATCGAAGGTGTTTATTATGGCATAAGCAATATGGAACACATTATCTCAATCATGGCTTCCCAGATAGTGCCACTCCTATAACCGAAAGGGCCTTAAGAGAGGTTCCAATAGATTAAGATCAAAGTTTAAACCCCCTGGTGAGGTGAGAGAACAAGAACGTGGTCAAGACCTGTCAATCTTCTAGATCACCCCATAATCCATACCAAATGCTAAAAAACAAACAAGTATAAGCACCCAATTGCAAAATGATCAAAGTACCATTTGGATGGCAACTCACCTTCATCCAAGTGCTAATGCTAGATGGGTGAGAAGCACATAGCTAATGCAAATGGTGAAGGCACATGGCATATCATCAACTAATGATGGTTCGCAGGGGTTGTTGGTTGTATGGCTAGCCAACTGGCTATCAAATGTGGGAGAAAAATTTCCTCCTATGGGGTTACCCATTTTGGAGGGGTAACAAGCTACACAGACAGTTGATTATTCCTAGAATTTTAGCTCTTAAGCCTACAACGAGCCATTTTAAAAATAGGTTTATTCTTTCAGACAACTACTTTGTTTTACTATGAAAGAGTCCCATGCTAAGGCATCCCATGATCTTTGAAAAATGTTTGGAAAGTATTATTGGTATAAACTTCCCCACGACTAGTTCTAAGACAATATCTTTGTCTCAACTCAATTCTCCACTTAAAAATTGAAATCCTTGAATTTTCCAAAAAAATAAACATTGGATTGAACAATATATGTATCCAAGAAAAGAAAAACCATTAATACCATTTATAAAACTAAGGAAGCATTTAGCCTCCTCGAGAGATTGAGTGGTCATAGGCCTATAAGTGCCATTATGAACTACCACAAGAGGTTGAACGCATCTTTCCCTTTAAGAAAGAACTCTTGCTAATGATCCTCCAATATACAACCTTCATATACACCACTAGGTGGTTCCATCAATACAAGGTCTTCAACCATCTACATATGATTTATATATTGCAACAACCAAAGTTTGTAAGACCCAAACAGTTATTCCACAACCTACTAGTATCATCAACATTAGCCAACATAGCAACAATCCTTTTCGTGTTGAAGGACACCTAAGCTTTCATGCTAAAAGAGAACTAGGCTTCTCTTCTCTAATTTGTACATATGTTTGGATTCATCACAATATTTGAAGACAACAATTTGAAAACCATCATCAATATCTTTAATTACCCAACGATGGACACTTTTGTTGAGAAATCAACAGGGCAACAAATTAGGGTTGATTTCTCTTACTTGATAATTTCTTGTGAATATGTGTTGGCTTCTTATTTCTTTTAATATGTTCTCTTCATCAGACAATTACCAAAACATAAACCGTGAAGATCACAAAAGACAATGAACACAAGATATAGGCTCCAAGCCAGGGCAAAACCCCACTAAGGGGTAAAACCCAACCAAATTCTCTTCTTATAAAATCATATCAAAGTGAGAAATCCAGGACCCAAAAACCAAGACCAAGACCTTTCACAAGACCCAAGTCAACGCTCCTTCAAGCCTTTCTCAATTAAGTCAAGTCCAATCAAGTCAATGAAGGTCAAAACTTTTCAGATCAGAATTTTGGATCAGCAACTTCACAGAGTTACCCCAGCACCTTCACGAAGTTTCCCTAGCACCTTCGCAAATTTTGGCCTTGTAATTCGCAAAGTTGCCCCCGTACTTCGCACATGTGAAAAAGATAGACAAAATTTCAATTTTTCTTCCTTTTTGACCTTCGCTCTCTCTCCTTTGACTTTCGATCTTTCTCCTTTGATTTTAAAACCCAACCAAATTCTCTTCTTATAGAATCATATCAAAGTGACAAATCCAAGACCCAAAAACCAAGACCAAGACCTTCCACAAGACCCAAGTCAATCGTCCTTCAAGCCTCTCTCAATTAAGTCAAGTCCAATCAAGTCAACAAAGGTCAAATCTTTTCAGATCAGAATTTTGGACCAGCAACTTTGCAGAGTTACCCCAGCACCTTCACAGAGTTACCCCAGCACCTTCACAGAGTTGCCCTAGCACCTTCGCAAAAACAAAATTTCGACCCTGTAATTCACAGAGTTGCCCAGTACTTTGCACATGTGAACAAGATAGACAAAAGTTCGATTTTTCTTCCTTTTCGACCTTTGCTCTCTCTCCTTTGACTTTTGATCTTTCTCCTTTGATTTTCGCTTGTCTTCTTGCTCTTGCTTACACATAAATTGAAGTTGCTAATGTTTGTCCAAATGAGGTCGAATTGTCCCTTCCAAGGTAGAATTGTCCAGGCAGGTCGACTTGTCTAGGCAAGCCTGACTTGGTCTTGTGAGAAACAAAATGATTGTTTTGACTCGAATAAAATTCTTTTTTTTATTTCTTTCCAAAGTCCAAATGGGACTTGCCTCATGACAAATATTCATTTGATTCAATAAACACTAGAAGCATAAAGAACATGCTTGACTAATAAATAATAATAATATTAATTTATTTTTCTTCTTTTGCCTTTACATGAAACATATAATGACACAAGTATAATGATAATTATGAAGACCGAACCTAGTTAGATTTTCCAACACTCCCTCTTAACTAGGGAGGTATTTATAGTTACATACCAAGATACAATGATACTCTCAAATTGATTAAGAACAGTTTGGATTGATAAGCATCATCATTATCGTAACCAACATTGTCAATTACAAAATAGCAAGGCCTTGACTGACAAGCTCTAACTCTCCACTAGAATAGATAAAATGTTGGGAGGCATATAATTAGACACCACCACCACCACCTCTCAAGGCACATACCCCATCCGAATGTTCACCAGGTATGTCCTTACAAGACTATTCTTATCTTGGATTCCCAATCCTCAATGAATATCGGTCCTCTTCCACTACTCTTATCTTGCATACCCTGTCATATCCTCAAAGAATCGGTCCTCGAGACTACTCCTATCTTAAATTCCAAATCGTCAAGTATAGATCCCAAATACTTATCCAATCCTCAAGTATAGTGCCTTCACTAGACTTACGATTGTTAGTCCTAGCCTAATGCATGACACATGGAGAATATGGTGTCCATCATCACTCCCTCTCAAGCAGGGAGGAGATCCTTACTCCCACTCAACCAAGGAGACATAACCACAAGTCTCAAATTGTCTAAATCATCATCTACTTGTTCTTTCGTGGAAATCTTAGTTGTAGTTGCAGGGCTTCTATCTCTCATCATATCATATCAAGCTATTGGAAATAGTACCAAGGAGAGGTGTTACTAGGCTTTTATCCCTTTTATCCTAGTGAGCACATTAATTACTTTTGTCTTGGTGACATTTCGAGTTGTATTAATGTCATGGGTGGGAAAGGTGCTTAGAAGTGTTGTACCATGTACTTTTTCTAATATTAAAGTCACTTGTACTTTATAAAGTGACTTTATGTGTAAAGTACATAGTGTACTTTTCTAATATTAAAGTGAGTTGAAAATCACTTTATGAGAAAAATAGAAAAGTACACAACTTGAAAAAGGTACTAGGAGTCTTTTAAGTGATGAGGCCAATGTATGAAGGGGGTCATTTGGGATAATTGATCTCAACAACACATCTTGAGATTTGGAGATTAAATCTCAACCATTGGATCCTAGGTTTAGGGATTCAATCTTTTCCAAGGAGACAAAAGAGGGAAAAGGGATCTCATTCTTCACTTCACACTTGAGAGAGCATGAGGAGAAGAGAGGAGAGAAAACTTCAACAAGAGAAGGAGAGATCACTGAGGAGAAACTGCAACAAGGAAGGAGGCACAAATTTCTAGGAGGAGGTCACACAATAGCATGAAATTTGAGGAAGAGAGCATCTACAATATGCACGAATTTTGAGGCAAAGAGGCATGATTTTTTAGGGTTGTGGCACAAATCTCGAGGATCCAAATAGCATGAAATTCGAGGAGATTTATGTTGTTGTCAAGCCCAAAATTTGAGGCATGAATTTCGAGATAGTGGCCACTGTCATCACAAATTTCGAGGCAACAGACAAGCACGAATTTCAAGGCAAACTGTCTCATCTTCAACGCAGATTTCAAGGGACCTTCAACACAATTTTCAAGGCAAAATTTTGGGCATGTAAATTTGTGAAAATCTGAAGATTTCTGTGGGCACAACTTTCCAGAAATTGCAATTAATGCTACAACACAAGAAGGGAGATAAGTACAGCGAATTTTTGTACTTACTTCATAATTTCTTAAACAATAAAATTCTCCTTTGAAGATCAGTTTTCGCCAAGAGGCTATGGAGTTTTTTCGCGGTCAACTTGACCAAAAATAAGTGTCTCATATGTGTGAATGCTTGCCAAAATTATGTTTTAATTTTCACCAAATAGGAAAGTGAAAAATAGTAGAAGTACTATTATAATGTTTGCAATGAATGCATACTGAAATTTATATTAGCATGACAAAACATGTGGGTTGGGCCTAAACAAACACATGCAAACTTGTAAACTAGGATAAGCTTCGACCTTCCAGGATGTCAAACATTTTGTGACCCAAACTCTTTCACAATCCATCTTTGTAACAGGGTTTTTGCCTTCATTCTTTTATATCACTTTCCATTAATCATCAGTAGTATCTTTGTTAGCAATGGTGTCTATCAAACCAATCAGTATAGAGCCAATTATAGCTCCATCTACCCATCCGAGGAAAGTGAACTTCTTCTAGATCAGTATCGAATCCATCATATCATCAAGTGATTAACAAACTATCTCATGACTTCCTGTATCAAGTTGCTATATTTCCTTCCTTTATAGTGTACACATTTCTGCCATATATTCTTCCTTGAAGGCATACCATATCCCAAAGATGTTTTTCCTCATCATCAAAGTTACCAAAACAAGCGATGTTATTCCAAACCTCAAGCTATAAGATTCTTCAAGTCATTTAGTGCTTTTAGCTTCCTTTGATGTCGACATTACTTTCTATCTTGTTAGGAAATGTAACTAGGTTCGGTCTTCATAAATTGTTATTGTACTTATGTTATTGTATATTCTATGGAAAAGATGAAAAAGAAGAAAAAGACATAATTTTTCAAGCATGGGTTTCATGCTCAAATTGACTAGTAATCTAGGTCAAGCATGTTCTTCATGCTTCTAAGGTTTATTGAGTCAAAAGAATATTTGCCACAAGTCAAATTATTGTTCTTGAGTCAAGTCGCATTTGGACTTTGAAAAGAAAGTGGAAAAATAAATTTATTTTAGTCAAAAATGTAATTTTTGTACCCACAAGACCAAGTCGGCCCTGGAAAGGGTAATTCGACCTCCTAGATGTGTATAAATAGAGACAGTTTGACCTCATTCGAAGCACCACACAAGCAAGTTCGATCCCCAAAAAACGAAGAGTGAAATTCCAGAAAAGGAGCAAGAAAGCAAGAGAGAGAAAAAATAAGAAAATTGAAGTTTCTGCCCTAACCTCTCACGCGTGCAAAATTTTGAGGTTGCTACAAGGGCTGAAGTTACAGATTCACTACATGTCTGAAATTCTGAAGTTGGGGGCTGAAATTTTGAAGTTGGAGCTTATATGGAAGGCTTTGACTTGAGTTGACTTTGACTTGTTGGAAGAGCTTGCGGGGAGGGTTGACTTGGGTCTTGTTGGAGGTCTTGGTCATGTTGTTTGGGTCTTGGATTTCTCATTTGATCTTATTCTATAAGAAAAGAATTTTTTGGGTTTTCCCCTTGGAGGGGTTTTGCCTTGGCTTGGAGCCTACATCTTGTGTTTATTATCTATATGCGATCTTCATGGTTTATGGTTTTGGTGATTGTTTGATGAACAGAACACAATAAAGTAATAAAGAAACCAACATAACTTCACAGGCAATTATCAAATAAAAAGAAATCACCCTAACTGTTGCCCCTATCGATTTCACAACATGGTATTAGAGCTAAGGCGAAGGACAAGGCAACTTGAAGATCAGTCTTATTGGCATAAGGAAAGGATATTCATCAAAGATACCTTGAAGGACATCATTTGTAGGAAAGACACAAGGGAGGGTATAAGGAAGAACATAGAGAAGGACATAAAAAAAGGATACAAGAAAGAGGACTCAAAAGGATCGACTTGAAGGAAGGCTTCTACTCCATTGAAGGCTCTTGTTTACACGTCTTGAAGAAGAACATTGATCTCTCTCTATTGGAAGATTATCATTTTGAAGGTCATTTAGAAGATATCTTTATAGAAGGCATCATACAAGGAAGCATCAAGAATCCTTGAAACATCATCACACTCTTTGAAGCAACTTGAAGTCTCTATTGTTCCAAGCATTCTAGAAGTCATCATTCTAGGGCACCTTTGAAGTCTCTTCGAAGTCTTGCGAACATCAAGGTATTTAAAGATCTCTTCATCAAGCTAGACACTCTTATATCAAGTAAGTGTTACATTATTCTCCATGGCTCAGTCTTCAAATCAAATGACTTCATTTTGTAATGAAGGTAATAAGCTTGATGGATCAACAAACTTTGAAGCATGGAAGAAAAGAATAGACTAGACACTTGTAGAAAATGAAGTCGTGGACCATGTTCCAGGCAAACTTGCAGAACCAGAGAAAGTTAAGTCTCAAGAATGGGCCAAGTGCATGAAAGGAGAAGTGAGAGCTCAATGGATTCTCATTGAATCCATTAAGGATCATCTCATTCCTTTTGTTACAAATTTGGGCACATCTAAAGCAATATATGATAAGTTTGTGAAATCGCATTCGGTAAGCAATACAGGTCAGAAGATATCTCTAAGGAATAAGCTTACAAGACAAGGTTATAAGGTCAGAGGAAGATAAGTTTCAAAAATTGGCCAAGTACATGAAAGGAGAAGTCTCAAAGGATTCTCATTGAATCCATTAAGGATCATCTCATTCCTTTTGTTGCAGATTTGGGCACATCTAAAGCAATATATGATAAGTTGGTGAGATTGTCTTCGATAAGCACTACAGGTTAGAAGATATCTCTAAGGAATAAGCTTTACAAGACAAGGTTATCAAAGGATGAAGACTTGACCTCATATCTCTTAAAATTCTCACAATTGAGGGATCAATTACATGGGCTTGGAGAAGTTTTTCTGATTCTGAACTAATAACTTGTATACTCAAGGCATTACCTCCCGAATGGAGCATTTTGTGACAAGCATTTATTCAAGAAAGGACACTTCAAACTTTGATGAGATATGGTCTTTATGTATGATAGAATAAAGGCAAAAGATGACACTCAACCAAATGAAAAGTCTCAAGCTTTTGTTGCTAAAGTAAAGAAGAAGAAAGGGAAGTTTGGAAAATTTGAACCTAGTCAAAGGAACAACAATCAGCGACAAAGAAATCCAGATATGTAAAAGGTGCAATGCTTAGGATGCAATGAATATGGACACTTTAAAATAGATTGTCCCCAACATCCACAAAATAAAAGGAACAATAGAAGGAAGGAAAGAAGTGGAGCACATACAACTAAAGAAAATGAAAAGAAATCAAAGGAGGAAGATGTGAAAATATCTGAATGTACACATCAGAAATCCTACTGCAACCACTTGTTTATCATCTCCTATTTGTTTTTACATTCAACAAGTTATTTAATTATTAAACAACGATGAAAACACTATTGCAGACTACACACACATAAAGATCATGAACTGAAATAAAATGAGACAAATACACAAGGGACATCGTTATTTTTGGACAAACATCCTCGAAAAAACCCAATGCGAGAAAGTCGGTGAAGCAGCTTTGAGGGTTTTATTATTAAGCAGTGGTTCTGAATACACTCTGGATGCCCTCTCAGCTATCGAGTTAGAGAGATAAAAATATAGTAGCAAAAACGTAAGTGAGATTGCCTCACTTCACCCGGCAAAAATCTCTCTGATCCAGCAACTGGACTGATCTAGATATGTCCAAGGTGCAATGCTTTGGATGCAATGAATATGGACACTTTAAAATGGATTGTCCCCAAGATCCACAAAATAAAAGGAACAATAAAAGGAAGGAAAGAACTGGAGCACATACAGCTAAAGAAAATGAAAATAAATCGAAGGAAGATGTGAAAATTTATGAATCTACACATCATAAATCCTACTGCAACCACTGGTTTATCATCCCCTACTTGTTTTTACATTCAACAAGTTATTTAATTATTAAACAGCCATGAAAACACTATTGCAGACTACACATACATACAGATCATTAACTAAAATAAAATGAGACAAATACACAAAGGACACCATTATTTTTGGACAAACATCCCCGGAAAAACCCAGTGCGGGAAAACTGATGCAGCAGCTCTAAGGGTTTTATTATTAAGCAATTGTTTTGAATACACTCTCGATGCCCTCTCGACTATCCACTTACGGAGATAAAAATATACTAACAGAAACCTAAGTGAGATTACCTCACTTCACCCAGCAAAAATCTCTCTGATCCTGCAACTGGATTGATCGTCCCCGGCTACAACTACGTTGCCCCTACATAGTAGCTACGTGTGCTTGTGTGGAGCACACTGGGACACTCCGTCAGCACTGTGCTACCTCCTCTACCTCCTTAAGCTTTGACGTCAGCCTTTCCGGCTGATTCCGCTGCTCCCAGTGTTGAATTCGGATTTTTGCTAGAGGGTGGCTCTTCCCTTTCGTTGGAAATGTGTGGGCCCTTCCTGGCCCAGCGTCAGCCTCACAGGGCCTGCCCTGCCTCCTCTAGCGCCTCTCTGCCTCTCTCTGTTGTGCATTTGAGGTCCCAGAGAAGATCGTCCGACCTCAACTATCCCTACCCCTCTGCTGCAACAGATCACTTTTTCAATTTTCTCAGCAAACCTCACCCAAAAAAATCAAACTCTTTGATCTCTCAAGTGTATCTCCAACTAACCCTCAAGCTTTCTCTTATACTTTTCCTGTTGATGAATCAACGGTTGAGATTAAGTCCCTAATCAACGACTAAGATTAAAACAGACTTGATCCTCGTCACTTAGAAGTTTCTCACCCATATTCTTATTAATACCCATTAATATTTTTATTTTCCTAAGTTTAGACTTAGGAACCCATTAAAAATATCAATTATTTTAATAACTCCTCATTCGGGTGGAATTTCTCCAAACGATTTCTGGATTTCAAAATTTTAGAGCTAGAGCACATCCGATGCTACCCAAAATCAACAGAAGACACCAAGGATCTATATTATTAAAGGACTCCCCCACTAACAGGTCTGCTTACAGTATGTTTTCATTTTCATTAGAAGATGGCAATTATACTAGCATGTATAGTTACATTTGTAGAAACTGTTTGGTTTTAGAAGCATGGCATCATGAAAAGAAGCATAAAAGCATTCGAAGGATTAGAGTCTACACCATCAATTGCATATCATCGAGAGCAATCATAAAGCAAAGATAGAAGATTTTGGACCATCTAGTACTGCACCATTCATGCAATTACTTTTTCGCATTCACATCACCGTAAAAGAAGTCAACTAGCTAGAAAGGATCCTTGATAGTGATTACGAAGGTTCTTCACTATTTGAAAGAATCCTTGTAACATTACAAAAAGTGTATTTCTACTAAAATTATGAAAGCCAGCATTGAAGAAGCCCCCAAGGTAATCGAGTTGCAACATGAAGATATAATTGAGCACTTCTCATCTTAGAGAAGGAATCTCATCTTGAGCATCATTCTAGACATCATCCTCAAGGAAAGATGCAACTCATTCAAAAGGAAGAACACAAGATGCAAAGCATAAAGGAAGAGGTATGTATATCTTTAAGAGCTTCTCATTAAGAAGTAAAATTCATGTCTTTAGCAATATTGCAGGAAGAGCTTGTTGCATAAATATGCTCGATAGCACAAGTATGTTTTGGATAAGGTAGGATTGGACAGAACTCTTCCCTTTGATTGCTCAGCAAAATAAGCATGATGAATAAGAAAGAACTCTTCCATATACATAAAAGCACGATGGATAAGAAGGAACTCTTCCATGTATATAGAAACATAATAGATTGGCAAAACTCATGATGAACTTGAACAACATCCGATTTGGTCTCTTGAAGAATGAAAGATGAACAACTTCAAAGGGAGTTGCATAAACTTTGTTGAACATGATTTTGGATCATGTTGATTAGTTCACTCCACAAACACATTCATTGATATTTGAAAGGCAGAAAACATGAAGAAGAATTCAAGTATGAAGATAGACCATACAAAGGGATGTTGATCTCAAAATAAGCAGAACATGACATCTTAAAAGTTATCATGACCGCGTAACTCCGACTTTAATAACTTGGTATTGATGATTCATGTGAGATATGACTTGGCTACATGGAAGAACATGTTGCAAAAAGTACAGATTTGAAAGATAACAATTGAGATATTATACTTACCACTGTTTGGTCTAAGCTCAATTCTAATCACATGGATTGAGTGGACAACATTGATTTTGGCTTAGAAGTAATGATGATAGAAATGTGCGCACCATGAAGCTAAAAAAGGTAGCAAAACACAAGATAGCATATTGGTCATGTTAGATCCGATGATGTTCACTTTTTGATCGACAAAGGGAGCTATGATTAGCTCTACATTAATTGGTTTGGCAAGATACTAAGGATGATGAAGATACTTTAATGATGATTAATGGAAAGTGATGTAAAAGGTTGATGACAAGAACACTGCCACGAAGGAAGATCGAGAAAGATTTTGGCCCCACAACATCCAAGAAGGTCGAAGTTTAGATATGATATGATGATGAGAGATAGAAGCCCTTACAGCTACTACTATGATCTCCATGGAAGAACAAATAGGTGACGAAAGAAATAAAGGATGAAGCATATGTTTGACATTAACTAAAAATTATAATAAGTATCCCTAATTAAGAGGGAGCAAGAAAATCTCCTTCATATTTGATAAGGAGTAAGGACCTCCTCCTTGGTTGCGAAGGAGTGTGATGGTGGACACCATATTCTCCATAGGTGTCATGCACTAGGCCAGGACTAACCGTCGTATGTCTAGTCACTAGTGTATCACACTAGGAGGGAGAATGGAGGATTAGATAAGCATCTGGGGACTGGTTCTCCTTGAGGATTGTAAATCCAAGATAGGAAGTAGTCTCGTGGACCGATGCTCTTCGAGGATCTAACAAGGTATCCAACATAAGAGTGGTCAAAGAGGATCGATATTCTTTGAGGATTGGGAATCCAAGATAAGAATAAGTCCTGGAAGGACATACCTTGTGAACATTCGGATGGGGTGTGTGCCTTGAGAGGTTGAGGTGTCCATAAGCATGCCTCCCAGCATTGTGCTCTAATCTTGTGGAGAGTTAGAGCTTGTTAGTCAAAAGGCCTACTATGTTGTTAATTGACAACAACATTGTGCTCTAATCTTGTGGAGAGTTAGAGCTCGTTAGTCAAAAGGCCTACTATGTTGTTAATAGACAATGTTGGTTATGATGTTGATGCTTAAAAAGATGGCTACCAATCCGACTCTTCTTATGAGAATATTTCAGTTTGAGAGTATAGTTGTATCTGTTATGGGATTATGAATACCTCCCTAGATGAGATGGAGTGTAGGAAAATATAACTAGCTTTGGTCTTCATAAATTTCTATTGTACTGATGTTATTGTATATTCTATGTAAAAGATCAAAAAGAAGAAAAAGAAATATTATTTTTTCAAGCATGGGTTTCATGCTCAAATTGATTAGTAATTTAGGTCAAGCATGTTCTTCATGCTTCTAGTGTTTATTAAGTCAAAAGAATATTTGTCATAAGTCAACTTATTGTTCTTGAGTCAAGTCTCGTTTGGACTTTGAAAAGAAAGTGGAAAAAGAAATTTATGAGTCAAAAATACAATTTTCATACCCACAAGACCAAGTTAGCCCTGCCTCATCAAGTCGGCCCTGGAAGGGGTAATTCGACCTCCTCGATGTGCATAAATAGTGACAATTCAACCTCATTTGAAGCACCACACAAGCAAGTTCAATCTCCAAGAAAGGAAGAACAAATTCAAGAAAAGGAGCAAGAAAGCAAGAAAGAGAAGAAAAAATCGAAGTTTTTGCCCTAAAATCTGCCCCATATCTCTGACAAGTGCGAAATTCTGAAGTTGTTGCAGGGGACAGAGTTACAAATTCACTGCAAGTCCGAAATTTTGAAGGTAGGGGCTAAAATCCTTAAGCTAGGGCCAAAATTCTGAAGCTAGGGCCGAAATTCTAAAGCTAGGACTGAAATTCTAAAGCTGGAGCTGATTTGGAAGGTTTTGACTTGAGTTGACTTTGACTTGTTGGAAGAGCTTGGGAGGAGTTCTAACTTGGGTCTTGTTGGAGGTCTTCATCTTGTTGTTTGGGTCTTGGATTTCTCATTTGATCTGATTCTATAAGAAGAGAAGAACTTTTTGGGTTTTCACCCTTGGAGGGGTTTTTCCTTGGCTTGGAGCCTACACCTTGTGTTCATTGTCTATTTGTGATCTTCATGGTTTATGGTTTTGGTAATTGTTTAATAAACAAAACATAATAAAGTAATAAAGAAGCCAACTTCACAAGCAATTATCAAGTAAAGAGAAATCACCCTAATTGTTGCCCCTAATGATTTCTCAACATATCTCACATTCTTCACGATACCATATCGGATGTTGATCAATATCAACATGTGTTTTGTCCATATGTCATGCTAAATATCAAACAATCATATGGAAGAGTCTTGACAAGACATATCATGCTCATGCTCTCAAGTATATTTCTGATCCATATTCATCCTGCTCTTCCATTCAACTTCCTCTAAAGATATAAGTCTTCTTTCTAATGAAGAGCCTTTTCTGAAGATATGCATACCTCTTATTGTCATCTAGTTGACTTCCTTCTAAACAAATTGCTTCTTTAACTTTCTTTGAAGATGATATCTATGATGAGATTCCTTTCTTAAGATTATGCCTTCAGATCTGTTTTTGTAGCTTTGTCTAGAATGTGCTCCATGACCTCATTTTCTCTATGAGAACCAAGGCAATTTTCTTCTTCCATACCTGAAAATTTAATGGCCCATCAAGTTTGTTGCCTTCCTTACAAAAAGATGCCATTTGACTTGAAGATTTGAGAAATGGAGTGCAATAAAGTACTTGTCAAAGGAGTGAAATAGTTGATGCAATCTTGACACTTCCAAATATTTTTATGATTCCAAGAGTCTTTGAATGATGACTTCTAGGATTGTTGGTAGAATAGTATCTTCAAGTTGCTTCAACGATGATACTTCCAAGAGTGTAGATGATGTTCCCAAAATCTTGATGCTTCTAAAGATCTTCAAAGATGTTCTTGAGATATGTCTTGTATAAAGAGGTCTTCAAGCTGCTATGATGACTTCTTCAATGATGGATGATGAGTGGACAAGAGCCTTCAGTAGTAGAAGAGAGAGATAACTGCTATAGTAGTCTTCTTTAGGAATGACAATCTTTGAGTCTTCTTCCTTATGCCCTTCCATATGCCCCTTGCAAATGTTCTCCAAAGTAGTTGATGTAAATGTCTTCAAATGAGCCAACAAAAGTGGTCTTCAAGCTACCTTCTCCTTACCTTAGCTCTGATACCATGTTGAGAAATCAATAGGGCAACATATTAGGGTTGATTTATTACTTGATAACTACTTGTGAATATGTGTTGGCTTCTTATTTCTTTTATTATATTCTCTTCATCAAACAATTACCAAAACATAAACCATGAAAATAACAAAAGACAATGAACACAAAATATAGGCTCCAAGCTAAGGCAAAACCCCATAAGGGGGAAAACTCAACCAACTTTTCTTCTTCTTGAATCAAGTCAAAGTGAAAAATCTAGGACCCAAAACCAAGACCAAGACCCAAGTCATCCCTACTTCAAGCCTTTTTCAATTAAGTCAAGTCCAATCAAGTCAACGAAGGTCAAAGCTCTTCAAATCAAAATTTCGCACCTAGAACTTCGTAGAGTTGCCCCAGCACCTTCGCAGAAACATAATTTCAGCGCTATAATTCACAGAGTTGCCCCAATACTTTGCACGTGTGAACAAAGATAGACAAAAGTTTGATTTTTCTTCCTTTTTGACCTTCACTCTCTCTCTCTCCCTTGACTTTTGCTCTTTCTCCTTTAATTTTCATTCGTCTTCTTGCTCTTGCTTACACAAAAATTGAAGTTGCCAATGTATGTCCAAATGAGATCAAACTACTCTCTATATATACACATCCAGCAGGTCGAATTGTCCCTTCCAAGGCCAACTTGTCCAGGCAGGGCCAACTTGGACTTGTGGGAAACAAAATGACTATTTTATCTCAAATAAATTCCCTTTACTTCTTTCTTTCAAAAGTCCAAATGGGACTTGACTCTAATACAATAGATTGACTCATGACAAATATTCTTTTGGCTCAATAAACCCTAGAAGCATGAAGAACATGCTTGACTAATGAAATAATAATAATAATTTATTTTTCTTCTTTGCTTCTACATAAAATACATAATGACACAAGTATAATGATAATTATGAAGACCGAACCTAGTTACATTTTCCCACAACTTCCACCCTGGCCCTACTCCTAGAACATGAAGGACTTCCCCAAATTTGGTAGTGTTAATGAGAACGACACCACATCTTGAAACTGTCGAAGTTGAGTTATCACCAATAGTCACTTTCTCACCATTGCATTGATGCCAATAATGAAAAGGAGTTGGTGTTTCGTCATATGCCTAGTAGCTCCAAAGTCAACAATCCATTCTTGTAAAGGGAAGGTGAACTAAGATGTTAAGTGCACAACCTTATGTGTATTGTAAGATGGACGTTGTAGGTGCTTCAAAACCTTTATAAGATGATGATCCAAGAAAACTCTAGTTCTGCACCGTAAGATATGATGTTGCTAGCCAATAGTTTTCATATCAGCCAAGAGAATTGTAAGAGTAAGGTTCATCCCCACTTTAACATGGTGTTGAGATCTACGGAATTAAATCTTACCCAAAATCTAAAAAAGCCTCACAAGTACATTAGAAAGAGATCGATCTAGTGGACTAGAGAGAGACAAAAACACAAGCACAAGTGCTGAAAAATTGAATACACAAGAATGCCTAAGAGAAAAATGACAATCACAAGAGAGAGCCAAAATTGAGTGCCTTTCTACTTATAACACTTTATATTTCAAATCAAGAAGATCACAATATGAGATATTACATATGAGAGCTTAATTTGTGTATTTACACATAACTCAAATGAGGCACCTCTTCAATAGGGGGGGAGCCACTCATTAAGAGGGTGTTATGGGACCACAAAATATGCACACACCCCAAGAGGGTCATGTTACCCACCACCTATGGGTGACACCCTTAGGAGAAATTTTTCTCCTAGATTATTTTCAGCTAGCAACCAATGGCCCCTTGCAACCACCAAATAGCTCGATGTGCCACCATCTCCGCCAGTTGAGTCAACCATTATGTGCCCTCGCCCATCCGTTATGATCGTATGTTTAAAGATGTGCCTTGTAACCCCAAAGGTATGGCTTTCATTATATAGTCGAGTATTTTTGCTTACTTATCATGGACACTTTTGGGCATGGATTAGTGTGGGGATTCAACAGAAGAATGGCCTTGGTCTGTACTCTTGTCCCCTTGTCCAATTTGGTGTTTTACCTTGTATCCTAGTCCCACGGGATCTCCTCTATTGGCTACTAGCTTTAAAAGTGGCACTACATGGGAAACCCTGATTTTGGTTGCGTAGTCCCGCTTCCCGACATCACATACATCACTCCCCCTCCGCTTATTATAAACCCTTTTCACATATTTCTCATCCAAATCCACATTTGTCCATTATGTTCACAAGGAGTTAGCCTCCCCCTCCTCTTGTCCACACTTTAGGTCGAGCCTGGAATGATGCCCTTGAGGTTGATTCCGCTAAAAAGAAAGTTAAAAGCATAATTTGGCCGCTTACAATAAGAAATGTACCATAAAATGCAAAAGAGAATAGGGACATAAAAATTTAGCATGTGGGCAAAAGCCAAACATGAGCTCTACCCCCTATCATTATGGCCATCACCCTGGTTCCTATGGCCCCTTATATGAACCCCTGGCATCATTAAGGAACCCCTGATTGTCCCAACCACTTGTGGGTGATGAATTGCCCAACATTAAGGGTGTATTCACTGCTATATCATTCACATCATGTTCTCATTCCCTGGAGCCCAATCAGTTATAAAAAGAAAAAAAAAACAATAAAAGGCAAAAGGCATATTAAGAAGGGTGGAAAAACAAAAGTCCTAGTAACTCATGTAGCCAATTGTTCCCTCCTACATCTATACACCCATATGTGGGCTTCCCTAATTATAGCTACCCTTGTACCATGGCATGTGGCTTGAAGCCTCCCCCTGCTACCCCACTTTGTTCCATCATTATTTCACATGACACCTCCATTTGATGGATGTCCCATGGACCTGCCACTCCCTTAGAGGTGAAGCCACCTAATAAGATCCTTGATTAACCTCCCTCTTGAGCCTGGGGACACCTGTACATTCTAAAGCCTATTATGGAAGGGCATGCCACTATGAAGTGCCCACCTGGTTCCATGATTTGTAGCCTCATTTGCTAAATTGCACTAATGAATTATTTATTGTACTAGAAGGCGAGGTGACGCATTGGATCTTATACAAGATCGCAAGTGGGTCTTCATCTTGGGGTTTGGTCTCCCTATACGAAATCCAAGCCCTCCAGAGAGTCGTCATGGCATTTGTAGGGTGAGCGTTGGGAGTGGTGGGTCTCCACTATAGTAGAGAGCAGATGGCCATGCCATCGGATCCTCAACACCACTTATTGCTTACTCGAGTCCCACTTGTTCGATGATGATGATCCTAGACCACCATGCCCAGTCGGCTACACACTTGCACCACACACTTGGCAGTTGATCAAGGGCCCATATGGTGTTTTCTCTCACTTAAGGAGACAAGGGAGGGCTTGCATCATAATTCTAGCTCCTATAGATGGAGCACAAGCTTGTTCGATTCAGTTGGAAACCCATGAGGATGTTCTATGTGCCCGCACGACCATTTGGAAGCACCACAGGTCATTAGCTTGGAGATCAAGAGGCCACCCCCTATATCACTATTATTGGAGCCCTCCTCTTTATTATGGCACATGAGGGACTTCATTTGGCCTTCCAAAGGCCCTTCTAGCTACTTTTCTATCATTTCGGGCCCACTCGAGAGGCTAATTATTCTGTTATGGAGCTATTTGGTGGGCTTGTCACCCATAGTATTGTTATTTTGCGCATTATTTTATTATAGGGACATCATTAGGCTAAATTAGGCTATCTGATCCCCTTAGAGGATTGTATAAATATAAGAGAGGCATTCTCTCTCATTCATCATCTCTTGGATTTGGGATATATCTTTCTAAAGATTTCGGACTTGCAATTTGTGGAATGATTTGGATGATTAAATGCATTTTGATGTGTAGAATATTTTCGCTCTCTCTTGGAGCTTCTATTTGGCAAGCTTATATATGGATATACTCTTTTTGTCGTGTAAGTGTTCTTTTCATGCAAATTTCATAATGTTTCATGTCTAATGTATGGAATGTTATGTCATGATTTTACTTGTGCCCTAAAATTAATGAGAATTTAGAAAACACTTGTAATTGTTGATTTGGGATAGCATCGGACGTGCTCTAGCCACGAAAATTAGTGGTGAGGCTAAAGCACATGAGATCTCCAATACCCAAAAATGGTTTGGGCAAATTCTAAACAATTCGAGAGATATTAAAATAATTAATATTTTTAATGAAGTCCTTAAATCTAAACTTAGGGAAAATAAAATATTAATGTGAATTAATATAAAATTGTGTTAGAAGGGTCCAAAAGTCATGGATCAAGCCAAAGTTAATCTTAGCCGTTGATTAAGGACTTAATCTCGACCGTTGATTTGTCAACGAGAAAAGTATAAGAGGAGGCTTGAGGGTCACTTGGAGGACATACTGAAGGAGACTAGTCAGTTCAATTTCTGGAGTAGGATTAGCTGAGAAATTCGAACTAGTGGTCTGGTGAGCAGTCAAGAGGCAGCAAGTACGAAATAGAGAGAAGGGATCAACCACTAGAGATCAACGCTGAGGCAGGAGAGGCAGACACTGGGCATTTCAGGCAGACGCAGAGGCAGCAGGAGACTGCGCAATCACTAGAGGGCCTGTGTGGGTGACGCAGAGGCCCAGGGCTGACACAGTCAAGCAGGGGTTGACGCGGAGTATCTGGGAGCCACGCAAAGGTCAGCTAAGCTGACGCTGGGACTAGTAGAAGTGCTAGAGATTTTTTTCTCTGTGGGTAAGCCAGTTTGGCACCCTGTTGTACTAAAGAATTGTTGAATAATAAAATCCTCCCTTGCTGCACCGGTTTTCCCACATTAGGTTTTTCCAGGGACTATTGTCCAAAATATCTGTGTCAATGTGTTGATTCTTGTACATGTGTTTGTTTCTGTATTACGGTGTGATATCTGCAGCAGAATTTATTTTGATGTTTATTGAAGGAATTTCATTAATAACTTATTGAAATATAAGTAGGAAAAGTAAATCAGATGTTGTGTGATAGAATTTTCACATGGTATTAGAGAAAGTAATTAGAGACAGGAAGGGAAAATCAGTCATGGGTCGAGACCACGATGCAGAGGCATCCAGGTCATGGGACTCGCACAGATTTTCAAAAGATTGCAAAAGAGAAAGAGACTTTAATTTCTCTATGTTGGTTTCCAGGCTGGAAGAAGAAGTGGCTTGTATGACTAGTTTTGCATCATCAGAAGTGTGGTATATAGACAATGGAGCCTCGTGGCATATGACGGGAATCAGGGAATGTTTCTCGGAATATCGAGAAGAGAAGATGAACTTTAAAATCACCATGGGGAACAAGGCAAAGTGTACTCCAGTAGGGAAGGGTACCATAGTTTTTCAAACAAAATCGAGAGAACAGTTACGTACTACAAATGTGTTGCATGTACCATGATTGAGGATGAACTTACTTTCCATGTCGCAACTTCAAGGCAAGGGCTATGATGTCTACTTCATCAAGGAGAAGGTATACATCAAACACCCGAGCTGGAAAAAGAAAGTGCAAATCGGGATCAAAAGTAACAAGTTGTATAGGTTACAACTAGAATCACCAATGGCACTAATAGGCAGTCATGGAGACAAGGACTTGAATGAACTATGGCACAGAAGAATGGGTCATTTGCACCATGGAGCTCTAAGAATTCTTGGGAGCACTGTAACAAGAGTTTCGGATTTGAGTACGGAACGAAATGATGTATGCAGAGGATGCGCTCTAGGAAAGTATGCCAAGGTAGCATTTCCTAGGAGCAAACACAAGGCCAAGAGTGTACTAGGATTGGTACACTCAGATATCTGCATACCTATGTCCGTCAAATCTCTCAGTGGTGCCGAGTGTTTCCTTACCTTCATTGGTGACCACTCAAGGAAAACTTGGATTTATTTTCTGAAAACCAAGGACGAGGTTTTCTGTCAATTCAAAGAGTTCAAGGCTCTGGTGGAGAATCTGACTTGGAAGAAAATAAAAGTTTTGTGCTCAAATAATGGTGGAGAGTATGTCGATAAAGACCTCACTGATTTTTGCACTAAGGAGGGCATCAGAAGAGAGTGGGCAACTCCCTACAATCCGGAGCAGAATGGAGTAGCAAAAAGAAAGAACAAGACTATTGTAGAAGCAGCTAGGGCCATGATGTATGATCAGGATATGCCGAAATTCCTGTGGGCGGAAGCATGCAACATAGCAGTCTATGTTCAGAACAGAACTCCTCGTCAGGCATTGGGCAAGATTACTATAGAGAAAGTTTTCACGAGGAAGACACCTTAAGTCAGTCATTTCAGGATATTTGGCAGTTTAGCATATTGTCGCATACCAGAGGAAAAGAGGAAGAAGCTGGATCAAACTGCGAAAAAGGGATATCTGGTGGGATACAGCGAGAATGCTAAGGCATATAGAATCTACCTTCTAGGGAGCAGGAAGGTAGTAGTTCGACGAGATGTAAAGTTCATGGAGGACAGGGCTTTCAGAAAATCTCGTGAGATGTCTTCCGAGGAGCAACCAAAAGAGGAGCCGTTGGTTAAGCCTCTTCAACCAACGGAAGTAAAAAATTCTTCCTCGGCTCAGGAACATTCTCAGGATGAGGAGGAGGAGCTAACAAAAGCACCTGCTGGCAAAGGAAGAACTAGCAAGGAACTTCATCAGATTCTGCGAGATGCAGAGGACATCATTGGTGCGCCAAGAAACAATAAGAGGGAGCGAAAACAACCAAATAGATATCAAGCATTAGTAGCTCAGGATGGGGAGCCTACTAGTTTCAAGGAGGCAACTCAACATCAAGTTGGCTAGACGCGATGGTAGAGGAGTCCAACTCCATAATGGTGAACGATGTTTGGGAGGTAGTGCCAAGGCCTCAAGACAGATCAGTGGTAGGTTCGAGATGGATCTACAAGATCAAATACGCTACAAACAGCAGTGTTGAGAAATACAAGGCCAAGTTAGTGGCTAAGGGGTATGCTCAGAAGGAAGGAATTGACTACGAGGAGACCTTTGCCCCGATAGCCAGGCATACATCGATTAGGACCATGATATCTCTTGCAACTCAAATGGGATGGGAGATTCATCAAATGGATGTCAAAACAGCTTTTCCGAACGGGGTAATAGAAGAAGAGGTATACATTGAACAACTAGAGGGCTTTAAGGCACATGAGAGAAAGTCTCATGTTTGCAGGTTGAAGAAAGCCTTTTATCGACTGAAATAGGCACCTAGAGCATGGTATGGTCGAATTGATGGCTACTTGCAGAAGATGGGATTTGTCAAGAGTGGCGTAGATCCAAATCTCTATTATCTGGTTGTAGAGAATGAGTCGCTAATCTTAGTATTGTAGATGATCTCTTTTAAAAAATATCATCTAGGCTCCTCGGGGACTGCAAGAAGAATCTAGCCACAGAATTCGATATGAAGGATTTGAGACGAATGCATTATTTCCTAGGGTTGGAAGTTTGGTAGCAAAAGGGAGAGATCTTCCTTGAATCCTAAAGAGATTCAAGATGGAGGACTATAGACCCACAGCTACTCCAATGATAACCAACTAGAAGAAGATTGATGCATCAGAAGACAAGGATGTTGATCCTCCCTAATACAGGCAGTTCATAGGGTCCTTGATGTATCTGGTCAATACCAGGCCAGACATTTGCTACGCTGTCAACACCCTCAATCAGTTCATGGTGGAACCGAAGAGGGGGCATTGGGCAGCAGCCAAACATGTTCTTAGGTATTTACAGGGAACAATCGATTATGGACTCTTGTACACCAAGAGTAAGGATATCAAATTGAGTGGGTTTAATGATGCAGATTGGACAAGAAGTTCAGTGGATCGAAAAAGTATCTCTGGGTACTGTTTCAACATTGGATCGGGAATGACCTCTTGGTGCAGTAGGAAACAAAAGTTCGTGGCTCTGAGCTCATCTGAGGCAGAAAATATGGCGGCAAGCACAGCTTCGTGTGAGGCCATATGGCTTAGAAAACTGCTTGTGAACCTATTCAAGAGGAATATGGAGGCAACCAGGATCATGTGTGATAATCAGAGTTGCATCAAGCTCTCTGAGAATCCAGTGTTTGATGATAAGTCGAAGCATATTGATATCCGGTGTCACTTTGTCAGGGACTGTGTCTAATGAGGAGTTGTACAGTTGAGCTACACTCCTACAGGAGAACAGGGGGTGGACATCCTCACCAAGGCCCTTGAAAGGACAAAGTTTGACTACTTCAGGGAAAAGATGGGAATGGTAAAGAACCCATTTCAGTAGCAAATATGTGAGTGATAACAGCACGGATGCAGAGGGAGTTGCATCGCAGATGCAGCGTTGGGAGAAAGGACCAGCAGCAACACGAATGCAGATAGAGTTGTCATAGAGATGCAATAGTGGCAGTAGCAGAGCCATGGGAAGCAGTACAAGATGCAGCAGTGCAGAGGATGTTGGGCAGGGAGGCTTAGCATCAGCACAAGGACCGATGTCAAATGATCAGAGTGATACTCAAGGAGTATTACTAGAGCACAGTCCTCACTAAGAGGGAGTGTTGATTTGGGGACGCATCGGATGTGCTCTAGCCACAAAAATTGGTGGAGAGGCTAAAGCACATGAGATCTCCAATACCCAAAAATTCTTTGGGCAAATTCTAAACAGTTTGGGAGATATTAAAATAATTGATATTTTTAATGAAGTCCCTAAGTCTAAACTTAAGGAAAATAAAATATTAATGTAAATTAATATAAAACTGTGTTAGAAGGGTTCAAAAGTCATGGATCAAGCCAGAGTTAACCTTAGTCGTCGATTAGGGACTTAATCTCAATCACTGATTTGTCAATGAGAAAAGTATAAGAGGCGGCTTGAGGGTCACTTGGAGGACACGCTGAGGGAGACCAGTCAGTTCAATTTCTGGAGCGAGGTTAGCTGAAAAATTCGAGGCAGCAAGTACGGAATAAAGAGAAGGGATCAGCCATTAGAGATCAGCGTTGAGGCAGGGGAGGCAGACGCAGGGCATTTCAGGTAGACGCAAAGGCAACAAGAGACTGTGTAATCACTAGAGGGCCTGTGTGGGTGACGCAGAGAGGCCTAAGGCTGACGCAGTCAAGCAAGGGCTGACACAGAGTGTCTGGGAGCCATGCAGAGGTTAGCCAAGCTAACGTTGGGAATAGGATAAGTGCTGGAGAATTTTTTCTCTTTGTGGGTAAGCAAGTTTGGCACCATATTGTACGGAAGAATTACTAAATAATAAAATCCTCCCTTGCTGCACCAGTTTTCTACATTGGGTTTTTCCGGGGACTATTGTCCAAAATATCTGTCAGTGTGTTGATTCTTGTACATGTGTTTGTTTCTATATTACGGTGTGATATCTGCAGCAGAATTTATTTTGATGTTTATTGAAGGAATTTCATAAATAACTTATTGAAGTATACGTAGGAAAAGTAAAGCAGATGTTGCGTGATAGAATTTTCACAGTAATCTTGGCTCGTTGCATATGTTATTCATCTTGGCAAGAAGAATGAATTTTCCTAGGGGTAGGTTGCGCACCTTTTACCTTGAAACTCCATCAAATCTTGCATATCGAAGTATAAAATTCTAAATTTGTTGTTGCATCCACAGAGAGCGTAGCTGCTTCTTTAGGCCTCCTTGAAGAACAAAGTTCTTAAATGTTGATCATTTCGACTCCAATCTTCCCAATATCTAGGCACTGGTCCTCGATCCTTGGTGATCACATTAACTTAATGAAATATGGTACTTTCATCTCTTTTCTTCCTCTTTTCTTTGTCCTCTAAGGATAAGGCGATTTTCTAGGGCTTAGTACGAAATTTTGGGGAGAAGGAATTTTAGGATTTCGGTTGAACAAGTTTCTTCATTTATGTCTCCTCTAGGCATCCTCCACTTTTGAACGAATTCCAACAGTGGAATTTCAAATGAATTGATGCCCTAGCTATCACACCAAGAGGAAACCCTTGAAGTTGCTTTGATTTGAGGATTTCTTGAATGTTTGCACAATGTAATTAATCATTCAAAACCTTTTCTCTTAACTATAGGTGATCATTGGATTAGCCTTTACCATGGTATATCTCTCAACCTTTGGTCTCTTATAGTATTTCTCTCGAGGGATTTTTCGTGGAAAGTCACCCTAACTTCTCCCAAAGCTCACACTTTAATTGAACCTTTCCATTGAATGAGCCATCCCCACTTTGAATCCTAGTTTAAACACATCAATCACAAGTGAGTGATTTTGGAAGTTTTGATCTTAAGCATTCATCATCATTGAATATTTCTAAGCCCGAGGTCATCCTTCATAAGCCCTTCTTGGGGAGCCTTTTAGCTTTCTTTAAGCATTTGAACCATTAATTGCGCCTCTCCTTTGAATGGGCCTTGGAAATCACATTATACCTTGCCATTGATCCTATCATTAAAGTTATTTCCTCCATACCGAGACTCCTCCCATCGGTGAAATTTTGTAAAGAGCAGGGGACATCGACTAAGGTGACAATGGGTCCTTGTCCCCTTGTTGCCAATTGGTCTAGTAGTTGTCCATTAGGTACTCTTCCTAGGGCCCTTGCTATAGATTGAGCGGTAATAGGTCATTGAGCCTACATATCAAATCTGACTAGATTGGCCTTAACCATACTTAGTAATCAATGTTCCATGGGGATGTGTCCCCCAAGGTGGGGGTGCATCCCCTAGGTTTCCCTCACTCCCTGGATGGGGGGGGGGGAACCTTGGGAAGCATTTCCCCACATCTACCTTTGGAGAAACTTGAGGAAACACGAAGGGAAACATTTTCAGTGTGGGGGACACATTTCCCCAAAAATTGGACTTCTAAATGTCCCCACCAAAAAAGAGGTGCTTTTAGGCGTCCCTGTAGAAAAGGGGTGCTTTTAGGCGTCCCACTCTCCCTCATCTCGAAAACTTGGTGAAACATTGCTAGCAATGAAATAAAGGATAAAAAAATATGGCCTAGGCAATAATTACAAGTGCTAATGATACAGGAGTTGTGGTCAAATGTACAAATTACACTAATAATTCCAACACATTAAGTGGCAACTTGGAAGATACAGGAGTTGTGGTCAAATGTACAAATTACACTAATAATTCCAACACATTAAGTGGCAGCTTGGAAGTTGCCAAATTAGACAAGAAATTGTGAATTGGATTATGTAGGGAAATATAAATGTAAACACATAGAGTTATTACAGACAACCCAACAATATAGTGAAACACAAATTCTACTAATTAACGAAATAGAAAAAGGCTAGAAAAGGTTATGAAATATAAAGTAACACAAACTAGCTAGAATGGTAGTAGTTTATCTCTGGACAGTTGTGTCAGCTACCCTCATTTGCAAGAAGACATTACAAGAGGCCAAGAATTTCATTTTAAGTTTTTAACACAAAGTATGAAACCATAAGAGGCAAAAACCCTAACCCTAGGGTTTGATGTGACAAAGGCCCCAAGGAAGCCAATTGATACGTCAATTTCTCAAGGCCATAACTTTTACATACAAACTTTGTTTAGGGTGTTTATGGATAATGGAACATCACAAAGCTTAATCCATGTTCTATGTGTCAAATGCCAAAAATGCAACAGATATGCTTGAAAAGGTGCTAAAAGTTTGAGACCTGGATAATTGTAGTAGAATCGCCACGATGTGGAACCATTGTAAGTCACTGGAACAGGGGAGTGGCCGCCAATATCCACCCAAATCAAACTATCAGTTTAACCATGTGGTTGAAACAAAAAGCTATTAATTTATTTGTCAAAGTTTTCTTGCATTTGTTTCAACGGTAATCTCTATAAGTATGGCATGGGCCCAAATATATGATGTTTGGAATCAGAATTTTTCTTAGGACCAGATAATTACAGTCTTTTCAAACAGAAAGGTATAACGAGTTTCAGGGCCTTGCCTCAAACAACTAATTTTTGCAAAATTTGTACCAAAATCAATATTTTTTAATTACCAAAAGAATTGAATTATATGGATGTGTAAGATGCCAATAACAATTACAGATATAAATGTCGATAGATTAAGGAACTAGAAAATTTATACAAAATAAAAAACTGTGCAGTAGTCAAACTCTCCAAGAATGTGGGAAGTTGGAATCTACTGCTTGTGTGCAAGAAGTTGGCCTCATTGACAGCAAATAATTATTAACTCCTACATGTTCTAAGAGATGCCACATTTCAAGTTACTGTTCTTATATAAATAAAATAAAAAAGAACAGTTAAAAAGAAAAGAGAAAGGAAAACAAAACTTGATGATTGGTGTGCTAGCAATTTCGTTTAAATTTAGAATAACTGATGTGGTCGTTGATATAAAGAGAACAAGCTACATCAATCTTAGAAGGTGCCCCTCTCTTGGACACCTGAGCTTACATTGCCTCGTACAATAAGCCAACAGCTCTTAAGCATTCATGACTCGTATTCTAATTGGGCCTTGCCAATACAATATCTTGCATATGTGACAAGCTGCCGGAAGATGGCATGAATTCTATGCCAGTAAAGTGTATGCATACAAAAGGAAGCCCATTGCAACTAATCAAGATTTAATATTCACTACTTCAAAAATGTAGAACACAGACAAAAAAAGAAAAAATGACCTATAATTATTAAGTTATTCACAGGTCATTGGCTATGGGCAATATGCTGGTATATATGGTTTGCAAATGGAACACTTGCACAACAAAACAACAACGACCAAAGATTCAAAGGATGGAACAAAAATCCTCATCCAGGATAGGCATTATTCCCGCAAGCACTGTATGTTTCCTTGATTGTTTGAAAATAACAAACTTTGCATTATTGCAGATAATCATGGAAGCACAATGCAGCTAATCAATATGTAATGTTTATTACTGACAGAATGTAGAACAAAGGCACAAGACAGAAGAGACGACCAGTATAATTTAGCATTTACCTATAGCTATTGACTTAATCTAGGGCCATTGACTATGAGCACTATCATGCTATATATTGCTTGTAAAATAACTCCTGCACAACTAAGCAAACAGGATCAAAGATTCAAGAACAAAATAACTATCCACGTCACTGATTGGCATTATTCCTGCAAAAACTGTATTTTACCTTAATTGTTTGAAAATAACAAACCTTGCACTTCTGGTAATAAATAAGACCCTAACTTAAGTAATGAATGCGATAAACAGGTGCCTTATGAGTTATTTCAATACTTTTGTTGATGCTGGATCCTATGATCTGTAAGATTGTTCACTCGAGATGATAATTCCTCTAGGAAAAGGGGTGTTAATACAGTCGTTTAGTTACTTGTAAGACACATGCGAATGAATTTCTGCATAGAAACTAAGAATGACTTCCCATGGAGTGCATTCCATTGGTAAAACAAACTCAACATTTACAGAAATGCCGGCATAATTGCCTTGTGCAATATATTGATATGTTTGGTAAGCATCAATAGACTTGCAATCTAAATGCTGAATGCCTGAATCCTATTAGAGAAAACTTGTCCCAGTTGCTTTCCACCCTGCTAAGTTTCTAGAGGAAGAGGTTACATAGTCTAGCTGAAAATACAATGATGCAATCTAAATGCTAACTCCTATTGCAGAAAACTTGCACAAGTTGTTGTGGATCCCTGGTAAATACTAGCAGATGGCAGCAGATACTCTAACTGAAAACACACTAAACCCTTTAACAGTCTATGTTGGCCTCAAATTTAAACACTTTCCACTAAGAGCTTATGAGGTGAAGAGATGCCATCTTTTATGTGTACTCAAAACAGTAAACAGATTAACAGTTTTTATTATGGTTTAAGTCCTAGATACTTCAAGTTGTACTGGGGAGCCAAAAGTTGGCTATAGACATAAAACTGAAACTCTTCCTTCATCTCAGGTGGAGATTCCAAACTAGCAACCTAAAGCCACCCTTCCTTATAGTACTAATTAGATTTACAAAACTCCTACAATTTACATTGCTAATTCCTAGAACTCAAAAAACATATATATGCAGGCCCTTCCAGCCAATTTCACCAGAGATTATTGAAATGGAAATACCTGTAATTTCAGATAGATCCTTGTCACATCAACAGGAGAGATTCCTAAGAAAGGCCCAGGTCCACATCATAATTTGACGCCTATTTCTCCACATAGTATCTTCTATTGCTCATAGGTCATGTACATTTTATCTAATAGGGCACATAATTTGCAGAGTTCACTCCCCTTCTAGGGAAAAACGTTTAAGGAAAATCAGTGTGCACATTTAAAACAGATATCCGATAGAGAAACCTGAGAAACCTGTTGCGGGAAAAATCTGCATACGCCCAATTGCAGTGAGAAACAAAAATTTGGAAGTCCAACTCTACAGTCACTCGTCATCCAGCTGCATTATTGCCCACGCATTTGTAACTAAACATCAAAGTTCAAGTATCGTTATTATGCCCCAAAGCGAAAGCCCAACTATGGGCAGTTCGACCAACAGGGTGATGGATGGTTTACTTGCGAGGATGACGGTATGTTATGGAATCCACTAGGGTTCCGTTCCCACCGTGGTCTGCCCCATATGTACGGGATTAGTTTACGGTATGTTATGGAATCCACTAGGGTTCCTTTCCCACCGTGGTCTGCCCCATATGTACGGGATTAGTTTCAAAGGGGTTCCGTTCCTACCGTGGTCTGCCCCTCCTGTAAGGTGCGGGGGTTCAAAGGGTTGAGGCTGGGTGCAATTAACTGGTGATTTTATCAGAATAGATACCCCTGATACCTGGCACGTAGAAAGGAACTCCATTGTTTGCAGTGCATACCCTGCGTCATGTCTCTTGAAGCATTTCAAAACAGAGGGACAGTTGAATCACGTGCATAAGGATGGACCAGTCCATCCCAGCCGTTTCCTCTAAATGCATGACAGGAAAGGTCCCAACACCTCTCAAAGGTAAAGCTTTTAATTCTTCCTTTTTTGCAGATAAAGAAGCTGACAATATACATACTCCCATAGCCAGAACTTCTAAACAAATGAATCGTTCTAAATGTTGGCAGTCAGTATTTTCCAGACAGGAGATACGAAGGTAATCCACATGGAGACATCATTTCAAGAGACATCGAGATCTATTTACTAACAGCGCTCCATCTGTACAGTGAGCCTAAATGATCGGGAGACTCGGTTCACATGTTTTCCACTGCACTCAGTACAGACCTTGAATAGTAAACTTGAAAATTATCCATTGAAACATTGAATGACAAGCTCCAAGAGTCGTCCATATCTAAACGACCCAACATAAGAAGATGAAACTATAGGCACAATAACAAGGTTAAAAACCCATAAAAACACAACGATTATTCCAGAGAATGCAGGGGTAAAACTCGCATAGATACAAATAGGGCTGCCAACCCATTTTTCTACATAATAATCCAAGCATGCCCGGGTTAAAAGTCTCATCCAAACTGCAACTTACCAGCTAATGAAGGACCTCTCAAGTACTGCTTCAGGCTGCTCTTCTGTAACGAAACAGCGCCTTTTTCCCAGAGAAACACCTCAATAACTAATGCAAAATATGTTTCCTCGGAGAAAATAAAAGTGCCCAACTGGTCCTTATACGTGAAGAGTTACAGATCGGTTGTTTTTGGTTGGGATTATAGCAAAGATAAAGCTCGCAGGTCTAGAGGAATATGAGAGCGGGACAAGAGCGACTAGGTTTTGAGTTTCATTACAAGGTTGAAGATGAAAGCAAATATATAAAAAGCTGTGCACAGAGGAGCATGGAGTGTATTATTGGGCAGAGAGATCGGTAGACCCACCTTTGGTTTACACTGGATTCTATGGAAAAATGAAAAGCAAGAGGGTCATAAAAAATTTGGAAGATGCAGCAGTGTCGAACTATAGCTAACACTAAATTGCATTTTACATTGTATTCCGCCAGGAAAAGTTTAGATATATCTAAACTTTAATTTTAATTATATGAAGTAAGATTTTTTAAATTTTTTAATTTTAAGGGTGCATTAGTTTATATTTATTTTAATTTTGGATATTGGAGTATATTATTATACGTTCTAATTTTGAAAGGAAAAAAAAAAAATATCTAAATATAATGTTTTTATTATAAAATTTTGGGAAAAAAATATTTTTTATTTATAAAATTTGGAAAAAAAAGATATTATATTAAAGGGGATAGAAGATATGTTGTAAAGTTATATTATATTATTATATGTTAACATATATTTTGTATTTTGAAGTTATATTATATTACTATAATGTAAACTTAATACATTTTGATTTGGTTAAATTATATAAAATAAATAATTCAAAAATAATTATTAAAATTAAATAATCTAGATCTATTTAATCTCATTGTTAGAGGAATTAAATCTCCTTTTAAGAATTGGGGTTTGCACTTAGAGAGATTTGATGTATTTGCTTAATTCATTCTGAGTTAAAATAGATTTACGTTGGTTTTAAAAAGATTTGATCCTTCTACATGTTTAATAGATTTAAAATTATGATGCACCACATTGATTATTTATAATACCAGTTATATTATACAAAAAACTTACATTATTATATGGAAATATTTTTATTTTTTATTATATTCAAGTCTTCATAATACATATAACTACCGAAATATGTTTATGGTATTTTTCTTTCACATGTTTTTATAATTTTTTTAATTTATATATATATATGAAAATTCCAAGAAATTACTATTTATCACACAAGTTTTGGAGAAGAACGATGGCAGTGGTTTCAGTTAGCATTGTTGCAGAAGTTTGGAGGGCCATCGCATTGCAGGATGGATCGATCGAAGGTCAAGGGAGTGTTGGGTTGTGTTATATTCTTTCCATGACTAGCCCATGTAGTTAACCGGGAGGTCAGAGGACCCTTCGTTGCGTCGATTGTGCAGCGAGGGGGTCACAAGGGGGGTGGTAGCCCCCCTATCCAGGGGGTTTGAGGGGAAAAAAATTTGGACCCTATATTATGTTCGGCGGACCTACCTATGGTTTTGTGCATGGTTTTCGCACATGGTTTTAGACGCGATGGTTTTCAGTCCATGGTATTGGATGCTTCAGCATGTATAAATATGTATTGTAACATTGAAAGGAACATAATAAAAAAATCAAGTTGGTAGTCCCAATTTTGGGATCCAAGGGAAAATGCTCTAACATTGTTTATTTTATGTTCTTAGAATTCGTATGCAAGTAATTTATGTACGGGGTTAAAACCTACAGGGAGACGCAGATCGGTGCCGGATATGGATCCGCATTGGACAACCGTTCACCTTGAATATAAGACGTTATCCAGATCTTTTCTGCATGAGACATTGTCTAGGGTTTGTTGGTCTGTGGATCTCTTCTGCCCGTCGTTGTGAATCATACCTCTGTCTTGAACACATTCCCCATACTATGGCGTGGCAAAAGACTTATAGTATATCCTCGATGTGAGGATCAATTTCTTTTCCTACATATGTATTCAAATGATGGATTTATCTTTGATTGTGATCTATGTATGTTCGTCGAAGGAGCTGGTAGTAAGTCAAAATGTTAGCCATATTCTCTTGATTCGTTGTTACATGGTGTTGGCTTAAGGGGGCCTGACCTAGGTTCAACGTTAGTTAGCCAAACAAATCCCTACACTACTAGCCCTTTCGGCATTAGCCTGCGGAGCGCGAACTGAAGTCTCACCCGAAGCAGTATGGGGGGATGTTGGAACCAAGTTTTTGCACCCTTGAGATGAATGTGATGTCGGTTTATTCCAGCTATACCTACCTTTGCGCAGGTTGCTTAGCCCTCTGTCCCACCCTTTAGTACCTTCGCGAAAGGGTACAATTGGCTTTCGCGCAACCCTAACCTGGGGTTGATATACTTTCGCGCTACTAGGGCAACGAGTTGAGATATTTCCCAAACTAGGTTAAGTATCTTACTTATCTTATTAACATATCTTAGTTAGCTTCATGTAAACAGATGTTCTTACTTGTGTTCACTTAACCAACACAATTACATATATTCGCGCATCATATAAGCATTATAAGTGAAATTCATACCCAACATAAACAGATGCATAAACAGGAAATAAAGACCCATAAATTGTAGAATATTTTTCTTTATTGATAATTCCAAACAATTACAGACTCGACCCGCCTTGCGCACTCAGCTGCAGGGGTCTGCGCACTCATCTGCAGACTTCTAGGCCTCTACGCACTCAGCTGCAGAGCCTCTACCTACGCTACGACCAAAGACCTAGACTTCTACTTCAGAGTTATCTCTCATACATGTTCGATCTTGCTTGATTAATTGATTCTTCTAACTACTTAGAGCTTAGCTCTATTTATACAATCCTATGACTCTTTAACAACCGACATTACATTTCCAAAATAAGGGCGGACAACCCTATGACTCTTTAACATCTACGTGCTTTGTGACCACAAATGCGGAGTCTTTACACTTGGATTACAAAATTATGACCAAAATATGGGCTTTTAGCCCCAAAACTTCCCTTGGGGGATCCCACGCCCAACAAGCCCCCAACACAAACATCGTGACTCGCCCTCGAGTCACTCTATAGGAGTGAAGATCTTAGCGTGAAGGCCTCCCAACTCCGTTTGGATCACTGTAACTTCGGCAACGCACTGAGCGGCCACCTGTTGGACTTCTTCCACGCGCTGCTCGGTGACTGTTGCTGAATTGCTGCCCTGAATCTTTTGTTGAGCTGCCTACAGTTGTGCGAGCTTTCCTTCAATGGAGGTTGTGATCACACAAGCCTTGTCTCTCCATGGCTGTAGGCGCGATTTTAAGACCTTCCCCCCACATTCGACCCATTAATGTTAGATTAGCGGCAGATTTTCAAGAATCCAAGCCATAAATTTCGCCTTAAATGTCTGTCGCCCGCTCCATTTGGCCGCAAACCAACCATCAATTCGTGAATAGTGACTTTAACAGCCACTTTCCGGCGAACCTGTGTGCTAGCGCAGCTATCTTCGCATTGTCACGAACCTTGCGACAGTTCGCTACTTCGCGCAGTCCTGAAATCACACAGCTCCCCAACCCAGGCAGTGTAGTTTATAGTCCCGCGCCTCCTTTCAACTGCTTAGAGCGCTAAGGTTGTGCTTCTGTCACCTAGTCAGATGATTGGGCCACCTGTGTATGGCTTCAATCGACTGCCATTCACCTTTCCTGGAAAGGGATTGCCATTCAACTTAACCAGCTGGACCGCGCCACCGTTGATAATCTCCTTAATAACATAGGGCCCCAGCGAATGCATTCTGAATTTCCCTTGAAATTTATCAAACTTACTGTCATACAACAACACTAAGTCATTCACCTTAAAGGTGTGCAACTTAATATGTCAGCCATGCCACGCTTTTTCGCGCTGCTTTTGGACCTGCTGGTGAAATACAACCAAAAATATCTCTTCTTCAAGTTCATCCAACTGTGCAAACCTCTCTTCCAGGGCTTCGTGATCCATCATACCTGTGAGCGTTGTTATGCGCATACTAGGCACGATGTATTCCATAGGCATTACCGCTTCAATCCCGTATACCAGCCTAAAGGGTGTCTGTCCCATTAACTTCTTGCATGTCGTCTGATAAGCCCATAATACTACAAGTATGTGTAGGTCCCAATCACTTCGCTGAGCATTGCAAACCTTGGTTAGTGCGGTTTCAAGCACTTTGTTGAACGCCTCCACTATCCCATTAGCTCGTGGGTGATAAGGTGTGCTCTTTTGGTGATACACCTGAAATTCCTCCATTAGTGTGTTGATCGTCTCATTCAGGAAGTGCGTACCACAATCACTCATCAAGATCTTTGGACATCCAAATCGTGTCAGTACATGTTCAAATATAAACTTTGCAGTCATCGCGCCCGTACAATTCTTCACCGGCTGCGCTTCTGCCAACCGAGTCAAGTATTCGTCGCAGTGATAATGTACCTCGCGCTTGTCTTTCCTTGGAGCTGAATAGGTCCTACAAAATCTATTGCCCAATTTTCGAAAGGTTGTAAAGTCATTTGTGGATTCAAAGGCATTTCATACCTCCGCGATGGTTTGCCTGTTCTTTGACATAAATCGCACGCCTTACAATATGCTTTTGAATCCTGATGAAGAGTTGGCCACCATAACCCTGCGCGTAGAATCTTCTGCGCGGTTGCTCTCCCTACATAATGTCCTCCCGCGATGCCCCCATGAGATTCCACAAGGATGTTGCTTCGTTCAAACTCAGGTACATACTGGTGCAATATCTCATTAGTCCCCATCTTGTATAGATGTCTAGCAATGACAGAGAAATATGTCGCGCGCACAACTAATTCATTCTTTTGTTGGACAGAGTATCCTTCCGGCACAGTTCCTATTGTTAGGAAGTGTATATATCCTCTAAATGACCATTCGTGACGCGCACAGCAAAGAGTTGCACATCAAGTAATCCCTCCTCCAAATTAGTAGGTTCCTCCCCTGTTTCGATGCGCAACAAATGGTCTGGTCCCGCGTTCAATCATCCAGGCTTCACAACAAATTCAAAATCGTATTCATGGAACAATAAGAGCCATCTGCAAATTCTCCCCCCCCCCCCCAACACAGGCTTATTGACCAGGTACTTTAGCGCAAAGTGATCTGTATACATCTTAAAGTGACCTCCTAGCAATTAGTGTCGATACTTCTGGAGCACATACACCATAGCTAGCCCCTCGCGCTCAATGGTGGAAAAGTTCCTCTCTGCTTTGGATAATCTACGGCTTGCGAATGCGATAGGGTGGTCCAATCATTTTCTGCCATCTTGTGTTAGTATTGCCCCTGTCACTATACGTGACACATCAGCATGTACATGAAACTCTTTCTTCCAATTTGGGAAGACTAGAATCGGCGTGGTAACCATATTTTCTTTCAATATGTCAAGGCTTTTCTTACAGTCATTGTTCCAGCAGAACGAGACATCCTTCTTTAACAATTTTTCCATCGGCGCGGTGATGTGGGCATAGCCTTTGATAAATTTTGTGTAATATCTCGTATGTCCCAAAGTAGCGCGCAGCTATTTCACACTCCTTGGTACTTCCAAGTTCAGAATCACTGCGATCATCGCGGGTTCTATCATCAGCCCTTGTCTGCAAACCACATGCCCCAATAAGTTCCCAAAAGGAATGCAAAGCAAACACTTCTTGAGATTGAGCGCAATCTGGTATCTTCGACAAGTATCTAGCATCAAGCGCAAACTCGCTACATGGCACTGAACCAGCCCAAATACAGTCCAATCATCAAAATATACTTCTAGGAACTTATGAATGAATTTCTTGAATGTCGCGACAACCACACGTGAAAAGATAACAGGAGCATTCTTTAGCCCAAATGGCATTACAGTGTATTGAAAACAACCCCACTCAGTCACAAAGGTTATCTTGCTTCTATCCTTCGGCACGATTTTGATTTGGTGGTACCCAGAGAACTCATTAGTGAAGGAGTATGCTTCTTGGCCACCTACATTGGCCAATACTTCATCTGTGAACGGATTTGGGAAAGGATCATGCACACAAGCGTCATTCAATTTTCTGAGATCCACGCATATCCTTATCTCATCCTTTTGCTTCTTCTCTTGCACCACTATTGGGCTTACCCAATTAGACTCTTACACAGGCTCAATGATGTCGGTCGCTAGCATCTTATCTAGCTCTAAGAGAACCTTCTCCTTGTATTTCGAATTTAGGCGGTAAGGCCTCTGCTTAACTGGCTTCGCGTCGGGCTTTAACATGATCTTCATCACTCCTAGATCTCTGATTATTCCTTTCAAATCCGTAAACTTGGTAGGGAATAAGTCATGATATTTGCGGAGTAATTTAGCGACCTTATCCATCGTCGCATCGTCCCAATAGTCTCCAATCTTCACAAATTTAGGTTCTGCCTCTGTACCAATGTTCACCTCTTTAGTTCTCACCGGCGCGATTATATCAGGGTTCTTAATTTGTGGTCCTTGAACCTCGCGGTGGCCTTCTATTTCTGGAATTTTAATCTTCCACAGATCTTCATCTTCCTCTTTAGCAGTTATGTTATAACATTCCAGTGTGCGACTCAGCTGAGTAGCCCATTCAGGCTACGTTAGGTCTAAAGGATCCTACGGTATCCTAAAGATGGTTGCTTTCACCTCTTGTAACGCTTCATCAATACCGTCAAACCCGTCCTCAAAACTAAATGTCATCATGAATCCTTTGCGCAGGATATCCCATTCACTTGTCCCATGGCGGAGCTCTGTTTATTTATACCAACTCATTTGGATAACATCCAGGATATGACAGAATATGTGCACCCATTCAGGTTGTGGCTTTTCTCCATAGGTCTGCGTCCATTTGGCCAAATGCGCGCGCGGATCATTCTGCCCATCGTACTTGTCTGTCAGTCACATCTTAAGCTTCCAAAACCATGTTCTCATCATCCTCCTACATTCGTGCCAATCATCAAAACTTCCCTTGTGCGTACCCCACCATCTTGCGGGCATAGCGCGTAGTGCCCAGTCCAAGGCCTGGAAGCGTTGTTTTCCTTGCACCTCCCTTTCAAATGCATCCAAGAAGGTATCTACCTCATTTAGACCATCATAAATAGGCATATTTCTTACCTCTGGTGATACACAACGTAGGGACCGAGTCATCATGTTGCAAATCATCATAGTTATTTCGTGTAACCAATTCTGCCAGCGTTTTATTTCTTTGCCGGAGTTCGAAGTGTAGGAACTCTCGCACTCCCATATAAACCACCCATCTGCAGTGGCATTCACCCAGTCTTGGCCTCACACTGTTATCTTATAGATGCAATCCAAATCATCATCACTCTCATAATCGCGGACCTGTTTCGTATAGCGCGATCCCTCAGTAGGATCGATGGGTATTATTATGCGCAGTGATTTCTTCTCAAAGATCATCTTTCGCTTCTTTAGATTGATTACCCCCTTCATATCAATAGCTAGTCAATTCCCAGGAGCACAGGTTAGGGATTTTTATCATTAACATTCTCTATTACTTCAAAATTTGCCAGCGCGCTCGCTCCCTCAATATCCACGGTTACTCCCTGCAGCCGCCCCATGGGTATGATTTTCTGTTGATTCGTCATCCTTAGCTGAATTGGAGACCATTGCAGCGCAGGTCTCCCCAGTCACTCCCATGTCTGTTTCGGTAGAACATTCGCATCTGATCCCAAATCCAGAATGACTTGGTCCATTTCGTATTCTCCGATCTGCGCTTTGAGTCTCATTTCACGCCCCATCCTTGTCTTATGCTTACTGATCTTTTGAACTACGCGCGATTCACCTGGTGCGGTCCCAACACATCTATTGATGGGTTCTTGTAACCCTTTCACTGCCTTATTGTCACACAGTAACTTCATACAGGTTTCAAGGAAAGTTGTGAGCATAGAGAGGTCCATCTCCGGCTCTAACTTATCCTTTCTTCTTGAAGTGGAGGCCTCAACGAAGCTCTTCTTAGGTTCCATGAATGCTTCACAAGCGTGCTCCAAATTGAACTCAACCTCTTTTGTCGGGGCTTTGCGAACCCATGTACCGTCTTCTGGCTGTTTCCCCTTGTCATCTCCCGTCACAATTCCACTTCGAAGCACTATATTTACGTTCAAATCTTCCTCATGCAGCTCAGACCTCATCATCTGCAAGTTCTGAGTTGGGGAGGCGGTAGCGCCCCTTTGTCATGTATCCTAGCTATCAGCGTAGGACAATCTTTTGTTTCATGATCAAACAACGTGCAATACTTGCACAACGGGCGCGTTGGGTTAGTGCAATCGCGGGCATAGTGTCCTGGCCCTCCGCAATTATATAAAATCAACTGTCCTCGACCTCTACCAGGTCCTCCTCCGCCTCGGCCTCGTCCGCGCCCCTGAAATCCTGTCCGCGCCATCCCTGCATTTTGGTCAAGGGGTCGCATTTCGACCTGAACTCTGTATTCGGGAGTTCTATCCATCTTCAATTCATAGCTCCTGCAAGTACGGTCATCATGTCCTACTGACCTACAAAAGTTGTAGAACAACTGTTGCAGTGTTTGCACATATTTCTGTAGCAAGTGACAGTTATCCGTAGCATCCTTTCCGGCTACCTGACAGATAGCGCACCATAAAGTAGGTGTCGCGCTAGATCCTACTTGAGCTTCTGGCCTTAAAGGCATTGGTCCTCCTCCTGCAAGGTAATTTGTAAAGACCAGGCAATGGTCTTTGTCATGACCCTGACTCTTGCATTTCAAGTACCATACCTCCTCACGTACCTCTGGTCGAACCGTCCTATCCTGCTTCAAACTTTGCATCTCAAGGCACAAATTCTGTAGTTGCATGTGGATCTGTTGAACTCCTAGATTAGGATCTTACATCGGAGTTTCATGTAGTCTCATGGCAATCTCCAAGGCCTTTGCCTAAGTTGTTATATTCCGCTGCGACAACGTGCTCCTTAAGTGGGGTCATAGCGAAGCCACAAACCACTCGTGATGTTGTGCATCTGTCAAATTCATATTAGCTTCGCGTATTTGACACTTCAATCTTTGATCCAATTCCCACGGCGTCTCGCCTGGTTGCATCGTGATCTCTTTGAATCACACAATCGACTGTGACTCAGACTTAGGCCTGCTAAATTCCCTATTTAGTGCTGCTTGGATGTCCACTACTCTAGCATTCGAGTTATCGTTAGAGTACTTAATGTACCAGGTTAGTACGTGATCTTGCATAGCACTAACCAACGTCGCCTTCTTTATATGATTATCTGTAACACCTTGAGTTTCCCATACAGCCCTCACAATGAACCAGAATTGGTCTGGGTCCTCATTTCCCTAGCCTTTGAACAAAGGCAACTTCATTGTATTCGCTATACTGAATCGCAGTGTAGGTGGAGGTGGTACGGGTGAAGTTGGAGGCTATGGTGGTGAAGACGGAGGTGGTGTGGGCGGAGGTGATATTCACGGGAATCCTTGTCTTATCAACTGAATAGCACTTCGTGAAGAGACGTTCACTATTCCTTCTTCATCCCTTCGCGGAGGTCAAATCAAGGGGCTATATTCTGGACCCTTATTTCCTTCATTTTTGTAGCTTTTTCTACTTCGCGTAGTCCCAAACATATGGGTAGCTACATAACCCTTTTTTCACACAACAACATTTTAATCCAAGTATTCAAAGATTTAACGTACTTACCTCACAGTCCTTTGAAAAAATGTCGCTCTACCTCGCTATCGCTGATCGAGGTGTCGACCACGAACTCAGTAACAAATACTCCTATGACACGATCGAGCTAATGATTGATAGCACGCATGTGATCTTATCCTCTGATGCTTCCAAGCTAGTAGCTATGGGGTCCACACAACAGGTCCGTCAAGTTTCCACCTTCCTTGGCTATCTGCTAGCTTCGCGATCCACTCATATAGCTTAGTAGGAAAGGAGGCGAAAAAGATTTTGTGGACCTTCGTATATAGGTATTGGTCCAACCATTGTTCTTTTGACGGTCGCGGGTTTTTCTTTTCTTGTGCCGTGAACTCGTGAATCCTTATGTCCAACCAACCTTCGATTTCTTTCTTAGTTGGATTCCAGTGATATGACATCACACATCTCTTATGCAGATTTTCGGTCCCAGCAACGGAACCATTTGTTGGCTTGAGGGGGCCTGACCCAAGTGTAACATTAGTTAGCCAAACAAATCCCTACACTACTGGCCCTTTCAGCATCAGCCCACGGAGCGTGGATTGAAGTCTCACCGAAAGTAATATGGGGGGATGTTAGAACCAAGTTTTCGCACCCTTGAGATGGATATGATGTCAGTTTATTCCAGCTTGTTGGGTTGTGTTATATTCTTTCCACGACTAACCTACGTAGTGAACCGGGGGGGTTAGAGGGGGTGCGGAGCCCCCCCTTCGCCGCGCCAATTGCGCAGCGGGGGGCGGGTAGCCCCCCTCTACGGGGTTCGGGGCAGCGCCCCGAGAAATTTTTTTTTGGACCCTATATTAGGTTGGGCGAACCTACCTATGGTTTTTTCGGTCCACGGTTTTGGACGCGA
>APFE030648337.1:31599-91031 GCA_000404065.3 Pinus taeda | reverse complement strand
CAATCTGGGTCGTTCATTAGGCGGATGATCTGATGGTAGAACTTATGTTTAGTTTAGGGTTTTTTGCCCTAGAAGGCAACCCCTCTCTTTGTATGAGGGCATTGTATTTAAGGCTGTGAGATAGATGTGTGTGTGTGCGAGAAATAGAGAGGTGAGACTGTGAGAGAAGACAGAGGATATCAAAGCGGATTTGCTGTAGGTTGTGTCTCTTCATTTTGCTGGATAATAGAAAGGAAGGACTGGCTGTTCGAGGTGGACGTAGCCCAAACTGGGTGAACCACGTATATCTGTGTCTCTCTTGTTTTGTGCATTTTCTGTGTTTATATTTCTGCAATATTTTATGTGTTCCATTGCTCCGTAATATATAATTTTCTAACAGAAACGAGAGAATTAACCCCTTGAGTTACGAGAGAGGGAGGATTGTCCTCATGTCTTGATGGAATATAAGGGTTGCCCCCAAGCTCATTAGAATCCGAAGAAACAAAAAGAACTTGAGTGGTATCATATTCACTCTCTTTGGGAAAGGTACGATTCACTAAAGGTGAAATCATGTCAACTATTACCTTGACCTGTTGATTTGGGTCGGGTATAGACTCATACGATTCACTTTTAGAGAGAGTGGGTTTGACCAACAGTTGATTTTGGTCAGTTAATTCATCAACTGGTGAAGGATTTATGGAGAGTTTCCTGTAACCAAATGGAAGTCGCTACAGTGAAGCAAGATGGTTATCCAACACTCTTTTGGCTTCATCCAGATAGGGACAAAGGTGAATGGGGTGATTGCCTTCACATAACCTACATGGAAACTTAACTTTACCCTTCTTTCCATGAACTTTACTACCACTAGTTGATGGTGTGTCACCAACATGATCTCGAGAAGTTGATGGCACAGGATGATGTGAATGGGAAGACCATTCTTCTAAGATCCTAGGAATATCAGGACAATTTTGAAGCAAATGGTCTCCCGCACAAAGTTTGCATGGATATCAAACTTTGTGAGGCTTGATGGACAGTTTCTCATCAGATGTTATATTCATTGCTTGATTGCCCCTCTGCTGAATTTTCTTCTCCTTCTTCTTATTCCCTTTCTTCTTCTTCTTAGCCACCTGGTTACTAGTACCAATACTTTCACGAGGCGAAGAGGAATAAGGAGAGGAAGAAGGCAAAGGGTCAACTTTAGGATCAACTGGAGGTTGATTTTGTCCAATTGGAGGTGTACTCAATTGCGGAGAAATCACGACATTTTGAACTAAGGAGGTTGAAAACAACCATACTGGCAAGCCAATGGTAAGTCTCGGAAGGGACAATGTAGCCATCTAAGGAGCACCAATATTTCCAAAATAAAGAAAAGGACTAGGATTCCCATCAAAAGGAATTCCTTGATTGGTGGACTCCAGATTTGTCGCCATATGTCTCAACCTAAGATCAACTAAGGAGCAAGCATGGAGGATGTCATTCGTGGTCAATTATATTTATTTTAATCAAAGTAACATAACAAAACAAAAGAGGGATAATCTAGGCAAAAGGTTTACCAAGCAACTGTGAACTGCAGAATACCTCCTGGCGAACCAAGAAGTACGGGTAGGCAATCTCTGTGAATGCTTCTTTCGGTGTATCACATTGTACAAGGCAGTCGACTCAGTTACCTAAGGATGGATAGCAACCTAGTGTTGCCCTCCTACATATACCCAAAAGTACGTGGAGGCCCAATCCATATAAGCATTGTCTAATGCAAAACCGCACAGTGAGAGCATTCCCATATACTTTACGTACTGTAACATCACCCTATATACCTGAAGGTACGTGGATGAGCTACGATATACTCACGTACGTGGAATGAGGTATCGCACTTGGGATGTATTGTAGACAAGTTAGTGATAGCTGCTTTGTTTTACGACGCCGGAACATGTCTCTAACCTAGACCTCTAAATGTTTTTCGTTAGGTGACAATGCTCCATTAGGTAAATTCAGATAAATTTTAAGTTGATCTTCTTTAGAATTTTCCTTTCAAGGTTCACCACGTGATGTATGTTTTCAATTACTAAAATGTAACTAATATGATAAGCATTCTTTCCATTCAATTTAACAATGAAAATCCTTAGCTAGTAGGGATAAAGCAATCAGATCTTTGACAAAGAGAAAAGAGCACATCTAATGCAATTAACTAGCTATTCCTTTCAAGAATTCACAAACTACAATATCTATAATGCAAAATGCATGTATTTCTTTTCGATTTCCCTTAATGTGAATGAACAAAAAGGAAAACTAATGCACAACCGATCAATAAACTCTTTTCATAAAAATGACGATTTTGCGACAATTTCTTTTCAAGGAAAGGAAGGCTTTAGGACACTTTCGTTTTCAAAGAAATGAGGAATTACGACACTTTCAACGAAAAGACTAATCATATGCACACATCAATCAATCGATCTTTCATGAATGAAGACTTTACGGCAATTCAATTTTCGAAGGAAAAGACGAGTTCACAACACTTTCTTTCGACAAAGATCAATCAACCAAAACACTTTCAACTATAGATTGAAAATGACAGAGTAAATACATAAGAAACATTTATCATTCCTAGTCTAAGTAGGACCAGCTAAGGAGATGAAAACCTATTTTCTGAGACATGACATCCATTTACAATCAGCAAACAAGCAATCAGAAGAATTTTGACAAAAAAAATAATTCCAAGGGTGGGAATCTGACCCTAGGAAGATCAGTGCAGGTCAAAGAGGGAGTAACTGCACTGCAGTGCACTGTCTCTAACTGGAGGGTGCATTGCAGCGCACTGTCTCTAAGGCTAGCCTGCGCTGATTCCTATGAGGCCACTCAAGAGTCATCTAACCTCAAATTTTGACCAAAATTCAATGCAAAAGGTTGAATTACAACAAGTAAAGTATGTCAAGGTGTTTAAGGAGGTGGATTAGCTACTAGGATGAATAATCGCTCCCTACTATGGTTGCCAATATGTTTTGGGAAGGTTTAGTGTCTACAGATAAACGCTTAAACCCCTAGACTAGTAGCTAAGTCTAGAACAATAGTGCAAAGCATTCTCTACTTTTTCTATGACCAATAGATTAAATAAGAGGTAAAGAAGCCTACTTGTAGCTTTTGCTTACTCCTTATCTCCCTTGACCAATTCTGTCGCTCCTTTCCGTACTTAATCTGCTTGAAGAGTACCTGCACACAGACAGTAGACAAAAACCGATCAAAGCATATGATAATGATCTATTGATTAAACATAGTATGGAATCAAGTACATAGTACACATATGAAAGCATCAATGAATAACACAAGCATATGGAAAAAGCTTTTAACACTTTATTAGTAAAAGGAAGAGTTACAACCCAATTTGCTTGATTCGACATCTCTCCTCGAGTTCAATCCCATCCTCTCCTCATAACAAGCAAGACATTTTGACATAATTACAATACTTGAAATCAACTCAAGTCTCATACTAACAACATCCCCCTATAATTCAATGATTTCCAGCCCTTAATCACTTACTTGAGTGGTCTTTTTATAGGTGCATGAAGGAAGTTATGCCATAAATGGTGATAATGAATGCCTTCCCAAACTTAGAATTTAGTTCCATGGAGGAAGGGATAAAGGGATTGATGTTCCTTAACTCCCTACCTCATCTAAATTCGAGCCCAAAGGAGTAGATAAACTTGAGAAAATTCTAGATGCATCCGATGGATAAGAATATTCCCAAACCCCAATGCAATTTCGCTCAAATTAGCCTAGCGCAGGCCAAAGAGGGCTTAAGTGTGCTGCATCTCACCCTAACAGTGTACTGGACTGCACCCTAATGAAGGCCTGCCTGCACTGATCTTCTTAGAGGTAGTTTTCTGGATGATTTCAGTCATGGAACTTCTTGGGAAGCTAGGAATTCTGATGGTTGACTTCTTTAGGACAAGTAACAACTGAATTAGGTTTTGATGGGCCCTAATAGTACTGATCTGTAGGTTGGGGTTGATGTGCCCAAATGGATCTGTAACAAAGACAACAATGTCAAGACGAATGGTTGTAATCTCTCTTTGATATTAATATATGCAACTATCGATTAATTTCCTATATGTTTTATAATATTACATATCCATGTCTTAATTTTTCTTGACTTTTTAAGTAGGTTGAATTGAAATTTGTCTATTATTATGTTTGTGTGTTGTTTTTGTTTACTTGTTTCAGGAGCTTGAAGAAGGAAGCGAGAGATTGCTGGAGTGAGCAAGCAAGGACATCATCATGTAGGATAAGTGACCAAGAGATAGGCCCTCTTGATTGATTATAACCTAAGGAAATCTTCCATAGAATGTATCTGTTGTGGCTAGACCCATTATCGAGCTAGAGGAATTCGTTCGTGTCTGCACTTATAATTTTACTTCACCACAAATTGGCGACTCCGTTGGGGATCCCAAACCTTTTGTTTGTCTTGGATTTCATGATTTCATGAGAACTTTTCTAGTTTCACGTTTTCCCTTTGGTTTTGTTCCTTTTTCTTGATTACTAGCCTAAGTCTAAAATTCATAGTAGCAGATCGGGTCCCTGTTTTGATTTTTTTTTTTCCTTAGATACCTCAGCCAGCGCGCTTAATTCGTTGACAGTCGCACCAACTAGCACAAATTGTTGAGAAACAGTCGTGCCAACCATCCTCTGGCGCTTGTTGTCAGTTAGGCAGTCGCGCTGATGATTGTAAGTAAAGATTAGGGCCTAACCCCAATCTTGGCCACTGTGTTATGCTCTTGTGATTTTGACCCCATAAGCCTTTTAGACCATCTTATTCCTGACCAGAGAGCTTCATTTAGCTTGCTTTGTGTGCTTGATTGGTTTAGCCCACCCTCTAATGTGTTAAGTCTAGCACTGTGTGAAGTTCTGTTTTGTTTTTTTTTTAATCCCTTGATCGGCACTATTTTTGGCCAAAAAGTTGCATCGATTAGCCATCAGCGCTAGTTGTAGTATTGGTCAGTCGTGCCGATTGGTGCTACTTTTGGCCCAAAAGTCGCTCCGATCTCAGGGGTAAGAACAAATCAGAATTTCTCCCATTCCAGTGCGAGTGTGTCTTGACCCTCAAACTCTCTTCTTCCTCCCAGAAGTGACTAGGATGCTTTGTTTTCAATTAAATGAGTGAAAGAGTCTCGTTTGTTCTCTTATTTCGAGTGTCTCCTTTCTCTTTCCAAGCATAGATTACATTGTTTGGTTTCTCGATTGAAGCATTTATGTGTTTGGTTTATTCGATTCAGGGAAGAAGTTGCTTTTAGTTTAATTTATAATGCTTTGGATTTGATTGATGCTTATTTGTTCGGAATTGTGAGAATTTTCATTTAAAGTGCTTTATATTTTGCATTTTATGAAAAGAGTAACATCATTATAGTTTACTTAGGCGAAAATATTGCATTAGTAGCGTTATTGAGAAGCTAGAATTGCATCATCATAAGCATTGGAAATGAAATGAAACTTCTTAGGTTGTTATAGGAAGATTAAGTGCATTTAGGATATGTATTAGTGCAAGTTTTCATTCTTTGATTGTTGCATTGATTGTGCATTCTCTATCTCTCAATTAGTGATTAACTTTCATTGAAGACAAAGATCTATTTTCTCATATAATGCATGTAGGAGTGTTGTTAGATGACAGCAGTAGAGCCTTGTAACTAAAACCTAATTCAAGATCAACTGTTAAAATTTGTTGAATTAACCTAAAGAAGCATTGAAACTTAACACTCACGTCTAGAAGGTCTAGGCTAGAGATGTGTTCCGACGTCTTTAAACCTAGCAGTTGTCGTTAGCTTCGGCATTGGACAATGCTAGTACAGATTTGTGCTCCCCATACCGTCGAGTATATCACGGGAAACCCCTCTAAGCTGCAATCCTTTATCCATAGGAAGCTGAGTCGGCCACCTTGCAAATGTGATACACCGAACACAGCATTCGGGGAGATTGCATGCTCATACTTCTGGGTTCGTCGGGGGGGATTCTGCAGTTCACGGTTGCGTGGTAATCCTTTTTACCTAGATCATCCAGAGCAGTCATTTTGGTCATTTTGACTCGTTAAATTTAAAATATCATCGAGCACTTTTCCTTTTGATCTCGTTAACTTCAAAAGCAACTAAAGTCACCTTTTTCCCTTTTCTTGACTCTTAAAATATGAAAAGGCAAAGTTTTGTTTCAGTGTTCTAAAATTAACTTCCCACGAAATATTCCTAGTTAAAGTTATCTTCCTTAGTGTTTTTTTAAAAGTAAATTCCAATGGTAACATTCCCAAAGTCTACCAGCCAAGGGTTCCCCTCGGATGGGAATCCTGGTCCTTTTCCTTCTTTTGGAAATGCTAGTGCTCCTTATATGGCAACATTGTCCCCTCCAGGGTTAACCATTGGCTTACTTGTCTAGTTGTTTTCAACCTCAGTGGTCCCGAGTGTCCCAACTCCTGTCCAAACGTCTCCTTCATTTGAATCACGTCACGATGATTCTAAGGTTGACCCCTCACCTTCTTCCCCTATTTCTTCACCCTCTTCTTTTACTTTGCCTGGTGAAAGTTTGAAATCCATTAACTAAGAGGCTAAGAAGGAGAAGAAGAAGATGAAGAAGAAGAAGTTAAATAAGCGAGAAGCCAACCATGCAGATGTTACTCCAAATGCACCTCCCGTAGACAAACCTTCTGATCCTCTACGAAAGGTAAAATTCTCTTGCAGGCTATGTAAGGGTGACCATCTCCTTGGAGACTGTCTTGGTATTCCCATAATCTTAGAGGTATGGTCTCAAAATCTAGATCGACCATCCCCATCGACCTCTGGAGATCATGTCGATACTGCATTCTTAGTTAGCGATGGTAAGAAGAAATGGAAGATTAGAATCCCCTGTAGGTTATATGAAGGAGAGCATCTTCTTCACCTTTGTCCTCTTATAGTTAAAGCTTCCAAAGTTTTGGAAAACCTTACAGCTCCTCAACTCCAACTTCCTGTTGGTTATCAGAGGCTTTCTTCTAACCCTCTCCTAGTTGGTAAAGAGATTGACTTGGATTCATCTCCTGCCCGTCCTGCTCTTCCTGAGCGAGACCCTCTTGTGTCTATTTGCGACCAACCATTGGTCAAAAAGAGTATCGACTTGGTTTCGCCACTAGTTGCTCACTCTGTTCCAGAAGAGAGTGGTGATCATACTGCTCGTGTTCTTCTCGTCTCCTCAAATTCTCATGAATCAAAGAGTGACCCTCCCATCCCGGCTGTTCAGGAGAGTCCTTCTCCTATTCCTGTACAACATGGGGACAATCATATGATTCCCCCACCAAGTAGTTCTGTCATTTCTTTCGATTGGGGTCCATTGACTACTTTCCGCATCCCATTTTATGTGCCTTTCTAGATCACAGTACAAGCCTATAATATGTTAGTACATGCACTATATTAGATGAAGGCACATCTGTTAGCTTCGTGTCTTCTACTACTTGGCAAGCTTTGGGTTCCCCACAGCTTGTGCCTATCACTCAAACTCTGTTGGCTTTCAACGGAGAAACCAGTAAGCCCTTGGGGATCCTTTTGAAGTTCCCTATTACTTTGGGAGGAAAGGTCGTCTACATAGACATGATGGTAGTCCAAGGTCCCTTAGATTTCAAGCTTCTCCTTGGACACGACTATGTTTATGTTGTGGGAGCTTTTGTTTCTTCACTTTTTCGTGTGGTTTGTTTTCTGCACAAAGGGAGAATTGTGGCTATTGATCAACTGTCGTTCATTGGTCACCAAGTGCCTCCTTTGCAACAATCATCCCTTATCAGCTCTTGTTTGCAAGCAGTACCTTCCCCGCCACAGGTGAATTATGTGGCTACCCATTCCGTCTCCACATCTTCTAATGAGCACATAGATGGTATAGTACATTATGTACTGGGGGCATTGGAACCCGATCTGTCTTTGGTACCAAATGACATGTATCCATCCCGGAGCATGGTTCTTCCATCTAGTGAAGACCTCTTGGGAGAGCCATGTTCTAGTATGGCCCATGAATAAATGGGCGAGGATAGTTCCTAGTCTTCTGTCAACTTCGTTAAAAAATGAATCAAGGAGTGTGAGCATAGTTCCTTGTCTTATGTCAAGCTCGTTAAAAATGAATCAAGGAGTACGAGGATAGTTATTTTCTTGTGTCAAGATCGTTAAAAATGAATCAAGGAGTATGAGGATAGTTCTTTTCTTTATCAACCTCGTTAAAAAATGAAACAAATCCCTAGTCCAAATTGAGTCTTTGATTAAGATCTCGTAAGATCCTAGTCGAGTCTTTTTCTGGATCTCGAAAGTGAACCTTCATTCCATTCACCTGGTTGATTGAAATGAAGCTTGGGGGGCATGTACCTCGATTGAGTCATTACGCTGGGGGCATGCAAAATTATAAGAAGCATAGTTTTCCGTTTCAAGCTTGTGTAAACATGAAACAGAATCCAAGCAGAGTTCTCCATGGCTCAAGCTTGTGTAAAAATGAACCCATGCCCGATTTAAATCTCATGATTGCCATTTTAATCTGCTAATTTATGCTAGATGAGCCTTGGTTGTTTCATTCCATAGCCACCATCTCTTTGGGCGATCATATGCTTTCACTTGGTTGTTTTTCCTTTCCTGAGGGACTGCAACAATGAGTGGTTTTGTTAGCCAGCCTCTTGACCATTACATGTTTTACGCAGTTCCTCCATTGCTGGAACCAATTGCTACCCCTTTATACCACTCATTCCTCCAGGACGAGTCACCTTTAAGCTCTTTTTCTGACTCGTAAAAAATGAAAAGACTGCCGAGTATTTTTCCCTTTTGACCCGTTAAAGAGAATAAAATGGGGGGTCTGCTTTCAAGCTCTTTTCCAACCCTTTAAAAGCGAAAAGATGGTCGAGCCCTTGTTGTTTCGAACTCGTTAATGGATGCGAAATGTCATGCACCCAGTATAAGTTTACCCCTTTTCTCGGGCTGGGAGGCACTATTTACGAAAAATGTACTTCTTGACTGAAATGGTCAAGCAATTCTCTCAAGTATCATTTTCTACCTTTTTCAGGCTCGAGAGACACAAATGTACGAAAAGGGATCGTGTGGAGTTTTCTTTTACGTGTCTTTTTCAAACTATCTAAACATGAAAAAGATATTGAGTTACACCTTTGTCAGACTCGTTAAACTATTAAACAACATCGGATTCATCACCATGACGAACATGAGCTTCTCCTTCCTAGGGCTCGTTAAACTTACTAGGTCGTATTCGTCTGAAGGATGAACTTACAATGCAAGAATATGCTATCCCCTTCAAGCTTGCGATTAAAAAATAACTGGGTACCTGCCAGAAATAGTGGGGGAAAATTTGGAAATCTATCAGTCGTGTCGGTAGCTCACTCTTGAACATGACACTCTTTGCTTCATGTCGGTTTGGGACATCCTCCTTTGTATCGTTGACCTTCCTGGGTTTTGGGCCATTCATTTTTACCTTCCATCTATTCTCTGCCACGTCATCATGGCCACCGATCCCATGGATCCAAAAGCTACCAAACTTCCAGTTGTGTCTCCGATATGTTCAAGAGTTGTCCTTCTACAGTTACACTTACCTCTGATTCTCTATATCATCCAAAATCATTTTGCATCCTCTCGTCTCGCGTCGATGATGTGAGATTCATTATGACCCTCCTTCAACATGGTCGCTTTCTGTTGACTTCAACTCATTATTTGGGAAGTTGACGGAGAGACTCCCTTCCAGTACCTTAGAGATTGCATGACCTAATGGCAAGTTCTTTGCACTCGACGACAAGTTCACATTATTGGCTTTCGATCGAGTGATTTCACAGGTGTTCGACTTCAGTTCTTATATTCACATTCCGTGAATTGTGCTGATAGTACCTTGAGGACCATTGTCATTATTGGTGGTTTCTCTCGCGCTTGTTAATAGTTTACATAATTGACTGGTAATCAAACGAATTTCTAGCATGTTTGACGTCAACACATCTATTCGCGTGCTAGGATCTGTACTTTGATCGGGTCGTGTTGGACCGCAAGACCCCGGACTTAGATCACAAAAAGTCCAGGTTGCAAAGTGGTGTGACATGATTATGATGATATGTGTGTCTCTTTCAAATGGCTGGATTTAGGGCCTAAATCTACCTCAGGTTGAAGAAAGCCAGGTCTAGGGTAACATCAAACCACGCTTAACCTGGTAGCTAGCCCTACCAGGTCTGGAGAGGGCTCTCTCCTTGTCAATCTCAAAGAGAATATTACAACTAAGGCTTGAGATGACTGAAATGAATGCTAATTTTAGGCTAGGTATATTTTCTCAAAGGATTTTGATTGATTTTAATGGTTGGTTGCTGGTTCAAATGAGGAAGGAAGCTTTGGGTCTGGGAAATCAACTCAGATTTGTAGAGCTTTCTGTGGGGCAAGGTAGGCAAGTGTTTTAGCACTTTGAATTTGATGTTATGGTGAGTCTAAAGAATGATGAGGAGTTGGAGAGGGCATGCAAGGTTCATGAGTCCTCTTCAAACAACAGAAAACATCTAAAACTAAATGTAACGTGAAGGCAGAGCACTGAACATCAATGGATTCCACCTATTAATCTTGATTCATTTAGTTATGCAGAAAAAGATAGATGATGGAACATATACACATAAGAGAAACTTAAATAACGGAGGAGAAAACAATGCCAATACACATTACCACAAGAATCCCACTAAATGCTGCAAAACCCTGGTTCATTTCCTTGCCAAACTGCAGAAGTGATGTACAATGTAGCTCAATGCATCCACAAGAGTCCAACCTTGACAAATGACTAAGAAAGTACAAGATATAGGCATCAAACCACCTATACTAGCCATCAGGGGTCGAATCCATGAGTCAAGGAGCTATTTCAACAACATCTAACTAGGAACTACAAAATAGGCAGTGGAACAACTTGCCTCTAAAATTAAGGAAACTGATTCATTCAACCTCAAACTACCTCTAACTAATGTATCTACCCCCACAAGTCATTCTTCATCAAATTTACATCATCATGATTTACCATTACAAATTTACCATGGAGAGAAGAAAAAGTCAATTGATAGTCAAACTGGGCGAAATTTTGGGCAAACAGGCAAAACTGGTAAATTTTCTCCTATGCATAGCGCCACTGATTCTATGTAGCGCTTTTTCAAGGCCACTCAAAGTCCAAATCAAGTGCAGGATAGCTCATTGGAAAGCTTGTTGAGTTTACTTTCTGGAACAACTTGAATATTTGGATTTGGAGTCCATTTGCCCCTCCAAGAATAGAATCTCCCAAGACTACTTCCTGTGTGGTAAAAAATTGCCTGAGAGGGCACTTTTTGGATGTTTTTTGCCCTTTTTGAGACCCAGAACTTGTCAAAATTTCTCATCCATTTATGAGCATGCATGGTTTTGCATGCCGATTCCAAAAATGCAAACTTTTTTTCAAATGGAGGCCCCCATCAAAAGCGCAGCACTGGTGAAATTTCGGGTTTTTGCTCAGTTTTTGCCTCTTTCCTCCAAAAACACATTTTTTGCCTTTAGCTCAATCACTTGCAACAATAAAGACTTTCAAACACATATATGACTTTTTATATCTCCTTGCTTTTGATTTTTCATTTACCAAACCCACTTCTCTAAAGTCTTAGTCACTTTTCTTTAAAAACTTTGTTTTTCATTTGAAGTTTGACTCTTCTTGATCAATTGATGGACTGATGCATAGGTGCTTTTGTTTTTTGCAGCGGCTGGAGTTGGCAAGGTGACCAAGAGCAGCTGTTGAACTTATTACATATAGAAACACTTTAAAAAAAAAACACATTTATTGAGCATATCATTAGTGAATTTACGATTGTATGAACTTATAAAACCTCCTCATGTGCCTATTGACCTTTTATTACATTTATTGAGCATATCATCAATGAATTTATGATTTTATGAACTTATAAAACCTCCTCATGTGCCTGTTGACCTTTTATTGAGTTTTGGATGACCATGATGGCAAACCCTAGACCTAGTGAGACTAAAACCCTAGAATTGGTTTTTATGAATGAAATGAAACTGGATGACAGCAGATAACCTAAAAAATGTGACAACAAGTCAGTAGATGAATGTCATGAGGGAAATTGATATGAAACCACTACCATCAGTTGATCCATGACCTAGTGGAATGCAGCTAATCGGATGGGACACCTAACATGCATGCAAAAAGAGCAATTTGATCACTGATGGAGGGATGAATATACTGACACTAACATTGGCTCCAATGGGGATGGTAGCTCCTGGGAGGTGCCAAGAACCATAGATCTCTGAAAAAGCAGGTAAGTGCCTTCATCCATTGGGCAATATGGAGTCAATAACTTCAAAACACTAAAACAAATACTTTGACTCAAAACTGACTCAACTATGACTCAAACCACTGACACTAGATAACCAAAGACTGAAGCCAGACATTCTGCTTTATAGCCTTCACTTCGGGCCCCAAACTGAATGAATGATGACAGTGCAAACTTTGCAATGAAAGAAATAAACTAGTGTGTACAATGACAAAAGGTGACAACAGAAAACTTCTCAGAGATAGTACCGTTTGAGAAGCCAACCATTTACCGGCCCTTCTGGACAATCTTCCCCATTCATTTCTTTGAGTAGAAAAGTGTTTTGACCTAGATATGCAACAATTCTATATGGTCCCTTCCACATGTTCTCGAACTTGCTGTGCTTGCCTTTATCCTCGTTTCTAGCATCCCACTTGAGCACTATGTCTTCAATCTGAAATTTGTCCGCCTTTGCCTTCCGATCATAAATCTTCTTAATTCTCTCTTGCAGCCTGAAGGTATTCTGAAAAACTTCCTCTCTCATCTGTTGTAAATGGATCATTTAGCTTATTCTCCGCTGAAAATGATCTTCCTCGCTGCCAGCTTCCTGCAGAAGTTTAACAACCGGGACTGCGAGAAATGTCGGGAACACCATGTCAATACCATATACAATCTCGAATGGAGACATGCCGATTAATTTCTTTTGACTTACTCTATCCGCCCATAGTGCATTAACCAATTTCTTATGCCAACTCTTCTTGTTGGTTTCCAACATCTTTTTAATGATGTTGACCAATGATTTGTTTGAATATTCAGCCAATCTGTTACCTTGTGGATAATATGCAGTAGAATGTCCCAAGGTAATTTTGTATTTACTACAGAAGTCAATCATCTTTTTGGACTTGAAAGCGGCTGCTTTATTTGTAATCAATTTGTTATGACAGCCAAAACGTGACAAAATATTATTTTCAAGAAACTGAATTATTACCGAGTCTGTAGCCTGCCAAGTGGGGATCGCCTCAATCCACTTTGTGAAATAATCTGTCACTGTTAAGATCCACTTGTGCTGAGCTGAAGATGTGGAATGAATCTCTCAAATAAAATCTAGGCCCCATTGTTGAGATGGTGCACTAACTTCGACTGGCTTGAGAGGTAGAGGCTGCAACTTTCTCCTTCCCTGAAAAATCTGGCACTTATGATAGCTTTTGACAGTTTTATAAACATCAGCAAAAAGGGTAGGCCAATAGTACCCTACTCTCAAAACTTTATTAGCCGTTGTCTTCCAAAATAAGTGACCTCCACAATCTCCCTTATGAAAATCACTCATGACCTGTTTTGCTTCCTCTTCGATCAAACAATTCTGCAAAATGCCTCCGGGATCCTTCCAATAAAGTGCATTGTTCAAAATACAAAATCTAGCACCCTTCAGTTTCAGAGTTATACCTTTATTTTTAGCCATCCCCAGTGGCGGTGAAAGGTGTTGAAGCACATATACAATACTTGGATACCAAGGAGAATGGAGAAAAATTTCAGATACCAGAATCAACGAACTACCTTCATCTTCTTCAGACATGGCTGCAATCAGGTTTATGTCCAATGCATGTAAATTAGACTCCGCCATCAACTTTTCTAGACCCTGCCCCTTGATTAGCTTTGTTGGATTTATCTCCAAGTCATATTCTAGCAAAGTTGCGATCCATTTGCCTCGCCTCCCTTTCGGATCTGTTTGTACCAAAACATCTTTAACTACTACGTTAGGGACATAAGCAAGAATATGAGAGTGCATAATATATACCCATAAATCTTTCAAAGCTTTCACCAAGGTGAGAGCTTGCTTCTCAATAATGTTATATTTTAAGGTTGCATCTCTTATTGTCTCGCTGAAAAAGGCAATTGGATTTTCAAGCCGATCTCTTTTCTGCATTAGAATTGCTGCCATAGTATGTTCATAAGCGAATGAAAATAATATGAAATCCTGTGAATAATCCGGACTGATTAAAATCAGAGCTGAAGAAAGAGCCAACTTTACCAGGTTAAAAGACTTCATGGCTTCTTCGGTCCACTTGACCACACTATCCTTCTTCAACATATTTGTAATTTCTCTCAAGTGTTCAGCTAAATTAGGCACGAAACGATGTAAGAAGTTCATCTTACCGTTAAATGCTCTAATCTCTTTCTTATTACGAGGAAAATCTATTTTCTGAATAGCTTCCACTCTAGCATGATCGATGCGAATTCCTTGTTTTGATATTATGTGACCGAGAATCTTCCCCTCATCCATGGAAAACAAGCTCTTTTTGGGATTGAGTGATATTCCATATTTTCTGCAACACTGAAAAACAATTTTCAGATGGTAAAGATGCTCCTCATCTGAATTTTAAAAGACAGTGAAATCATCAAGATTCACTACTAAAAATACATCTTTCTCATTTGTGAAGGCGATGTCCATGGCCTGTTGAAACATTGCTCCAACATTCTTTAAACCGAACGACATCTTGGAGTGGTGAAAGATGTCTTGTCCCTGTCATCTTCATGAACCAAAATTTGATTATAGTTAGAATACCCATCGAGCAGACATACGAGATGCTCCAACTACTCTTTGAAGTATGTGGTCCATTTTCGGCAACGAGTAATTATCTTTCAATGACACTTTATTCAAATTGCTGAAATCTATGCACAATCTAATTTCACCTGTCTTCTTCCTCACGGGGACCAGATTAGAGATCCAATCTGAAAATCTGATCGGAACAATTATACTAGCCTTGTACAATCGATTCACCTCCTTCTCTATTGATGGCAGCAACTTCTGGTTTATCCTTCTCAACTTTTGGCGAAATGGCTTCTGATATGGCTTAATTAGAATGATATGCTGAATTATACTTTTGTCGTACTCCTTCAAATCTGTATAGTCCCATGCAAATACATCATAAAATGAAGACAATAAACTAATGTATTTAGCTTTTACCTGAGGAGGTAATGCCTTTGACAACTTCACCATCTTTGGATTTTCTGCTATTCCGATATCTTCAACTCCCTTCTCGGTCGGCACTAAGCTTGGTTTCCGGGCTACATCATCTTGATCAAATAATTCCTCTAAAGGTATAAGGCCTTTAGGGATGACATTATCTTTCAACTGTAAGAATTCCATCTGATTTACCTCTATTTATGGTTCACCCTCATCTTGCTCACCATCTATAGAAGTGTCTTTATATTTGCCTTCATTTTGCAGAAAATCTTCAATCTCTTTGTCATCTTGAAACACCTGCCAATATCTTAGATTATTAGGGACAACTGGGCAATGCTTCACGTGAATTTCAAACTTATTGTTTGAATTCATTGGGATCTTTAAGTTACTTGCAGCTGTAGCAAGAGAATCTGCAATAACATTTTGTGTACGAGAGACACATGTCAAAGTATGATATGGAAACAACCTCAAAATATCTAGAACCACATTACGGTAAGACCTCATTCATGGATGTTTGACTTGGTATTCACCCTTGACTTGTTTGATTACTAATTCAGAGTCGCCATAAACTGAAATTCTTTTTGCATTCAACTTCTTGAGGATTTTCAAGCCTGCAATCAGTGCCTCGTACTCGGCTTCGTTATTGGAACAATCAAAAGCCAATTTATATGAACAAACTCTTACTTACTTGGGACTTTATTTGGTAGGAAAACAGGGTTGCGTATCCAAATACCAATTCTTGCACCATCCTTACCTACTGCTCCATTAAAATCCATGCTCCACAAACCGGCTTCTTCCTCCAAGTGCTGGAATTCTGCCTGCTCTTCTACCTTTGGCTGTTGTCCATCAATTTTTTGCTGCTGGCGGAATGTAGACTATTCAGCGGTACTTTCAAGCCTTTGTCTCTCCTGATCAAGTACGGCTTTGAAATTTTACGTTATCTTGGGAATATCTTCCACTTCAACTAGTTGACTATTTACATCATGAAAACCACTGTCAGAATAAAGAACAAAAGATTTTAAATATGTATGTACATAGTTAATTGGATGATTCAAAGGTTTCTCCTTGCTTGTAATCATACACTTCATCTTTTTCTCCCTATATAATTTTCTCAGCTGACCAAACATGGGAATAGTGGCATAGGAGAAATCTTACTGCAATATCCCTTTGAGTTTTGCACCCCACGACCTAGATAAAGCATGCCAAATCTAGGGGGAATGTCGGCCACAACTACATCCATGAGAACATTTTTTGTTGGAATTTGATCTAAAGTCACAACCAAATCCTTAATGAGACGAATACATCTGACCCTCCCAGAATCAAAGGAATAAAGATCATGATACTTGCAAGTGATGTCCAAACCCAATTTTTCCTTAATTGCCTTTGGCATCAGGTTGTGAGATGCTCCTGAATCAAACATGGCATTGTGCAAGACATAATCATGCAATCTAAGGCTAATATAAAATGGGGCTACTTCACTATCCTCAGATTGGCCTTCTAATGTCGGACCAAAAATAAGCTCGGGTTGGTCATCTTCCACATTTACCATATCAAACAGGGGATCTACATTCAAAGTCTTTGACACTTGACTCTTATAATTGTTATTCTTCATTAATTCAATCAGAGGTATTGACACTTTTAACTTAGCAACATTCTCTAAGCTAAAGGTTGTAGTTTTATCTACCTCTTTGACTGGAGGATCCTTCTTTTCAGACTTTTGCTTTGCTACATTTTGCTAATTTGACTTCTCATTTGTAGATTGTACTTTGTTGGAAGTATGATCTGCTGGCTCCTTTCCTTTTTTCTGGACATTTGGAGAATCATTCTTTGGTTGTGCTGCTTCCTTCTGCTTTTGAATTGGATTGATTGGTACATCCCTGCTCCTGAGTGAATATTGTCTTTGTTGCACCGTCAATGCATTCATATATCCCCTCTAATATTCATCTGATTCTTCTTCTAGGATTGTTTCATTTGCTAGTATAAAATCCTTATCTTTCTGTACAACCGGGCTTTCTGAATATTCGTCATCCTCCGTGATATAAATAGGCAAACCATCTAGTGTAAAAAAGTGATTCTCCTCTCCTATTGGATTCTCATCATCCTCTGACTCTGGGCCATGCACATAATTCTGCTGTAGAGGTGTCTTGACCTGCTGCTGTGCTGATTGATCTTGTGCTCTTTGCTCCCACTGTTTAATTCTGAATTGTGGCTGCTGCTGACCACATAAATTTGGATTTCTAATCTATGTCTTGGGCTTATCTGCAATGGTTAATCTATCAAACATTTTCTCAATTTTACGAAGCAAATGATATGAGGAAGAAGCTTCTTCCTTTATGGTCACCTTCTTCTCGGTCTTTGTCCTAGCTCTTTTAACTAGTAGATTTGCCTCCACACTCACTGCAATTTTCTGCATATCCTCCAATGTAGCAGGATCTCTTTCTCTCAATTGATATGCCATGTCGGGATCAAAGCCATCGGGAAATTTTATCAAAGCCAGCCCCATTAGAGGCTTGATATCAGTTGGAATAGCATTATAGACAGTATTGAATCTTACACAGTAATCCTAAACACTTTCACCAACATTCCTCTTTATATTTTCATACTCGGAAAGAATTTGGAGTGGATTTTTCTTTACCTCCCAACGATCTAGAAATTGTCTATGAAGAACCATCAAAGTATTGATAGTTCCCGCGGGCAGTGCTCTGAACCACTTTCACACCTCGCCCCCAAAACTTTTCACAAATAATCTCATAGCCACATTCTCTTCATCTATCTCATGAAGATCAAAGAAGTCGCTCATCTCGTCCACATGCTGTTGTGCTGTGATACCTTGGGTAACATCAAACAATGGTATTTTACTTTGGTAATCAATAGGCATAACATCCAAGTTCTGTGGCAAAACGAGAGGTGCATATCTGGCAGCCATTGCTCGAGGTGGATTGGAAACTGGCCTTGGAAAAGCAAGAGGATTTGTAATAACAATGGCAGTCGATGTGATGGGTGTATGGGGTGTTGAAGGAGGTGAAGAAATGATAGATGTTTGAGGTGTTTATGGGGGAGAAGAGACAACAGATCTCTGGTCATATATGGTGGGCTGCACGGGAAGGGTGGGGATAAAAGGAGGTTTAATAGGAATTTCAGAACTAGACAAAACAGCAGATGAATCCAGAGTAGCAGATGCAGATTCTAAGAGCTCGGGAATATTGGTAGCCACAATTGAGATTTAAAGTGAATTCAAAATATAAGCATCAATTGATCTATTCGCTCTTTTAGTTTCAAGATATTGGACAAATTCCGGATTTAGAATAGTATCACCAACTGCACTTTCAGATTTACTTTCAAACAAAGATAAATCAAAATTTTCATCAAACGGGAGATCTTCGAGGTATAGAAAAATAACCGGGCATGAATGAGATCTGAAAACCGGTGCTGGACTCAAAGAACTTTCTTGCCTAAGAATTCTTGGAATGAGATTTGGGTTTTCATGCATGGGAGGAGGATCAAGATCAGGATTGGCCCTGGTGTATCGTCTAGAAGCCAGTGTGTTGAATTGTTCCCAAATTTCAAATGGACATTACAATCTTTTCAGCCTACTGCATTCTAAACCTATCATCCAAAAGTCTAGAATTGTTTTAAAAGTACTAGGGTAATAGTTTTCAGTTCTTCCCTAGTGGAGTCGCCACTATGTTAGGGCCTAAATCTACCTCAGGTTGAATAAAGCCAGGTCTAGGGTAACATCAAACCATGCTTAACCTGGTAGCTAGCCCTACCAGGTCGGGAGAGGGCTCTCTCCTTGTCAATCTCGAAGAGAATATGACAACTAAGACTTGAGATGACTGAAATGAATGCTAATTTTAGGTTAGGTATATTTTCTCAGAGGATTTTGATTGATTTTAAGGGTTGGTTGCTGGATCAAATGAGGAAGGCAGCTTTGGGTCTGGGAAATCAACTCAGATTTGCAGAGGTTTCTGTGGGGTGATGTAGGTAAGTGTTTTAGCACTTTGAATTTGATGTTATGGTGAGTCTAAAGATTGTTGAGGAGTTGGAGAGGGCATGCAACGTTCATGAGTCCTCTTCAAACAACAGAAAACATCTAAAACTAAATGTAACCTGAAGGCAGAGCACTGAACATCAATGGATTCCACCTATTATTCTTGATTCATTTAGTTATGCAAAAAAAGATAGATGATGGCACATATACACATAAGAGAAACATAAATAACAGAGGAGAAAACAATGCCAATACACATTATGACAAGAATCCCACAAAATGCTGCAAAACCCTCGTTCATTTCCTTGCCAAACTGCAGAAGTGATGTACAATGTAGCTCAATGCATCCATAAGAGTCCAACCTTGACAAATGACTAAGAAAGTACAATATATAGGCATCAAACCACCTATGCTAGCCATCAGGGGTCAAATCCATGAGTCAAGGACCTGTTTCAACAACATCTAAACTAGGAACTACAAAATAGGCAGTGGAACAACTTCCCTCTAAAATTAAGGAAACTGATTCATTCAACCTCAAACTACCTCTAATTGATGTATCTACCCCAAAAGTTCATTCTTCATCAAATTTACATCATCTTACATGATTTACCATTACAAATTTACCAAGGAGAGAAGAAAAAGTCAACTGATAGTCAAATTGGGCGAAATTCTGGACAAATAGGCAAAACTGGCAAATTTTCTCCTATGCGCAGCGCCACTGATTCTATGCGCAACGCCTTTTCAAGGCCACTTTTGGAAGGCCTCCCGAAGTCCAAATCAAGTGAAGAATAGCTCATTGGAAAGCTTGGTGAGTCTACTTTCTAGAACAACTTGAATTTTTGGATTTGGAGTCCATCTGCCCCTCCAAAAATAGAATCTCCCATGATTGCTACCTATGTGGCAAAAAAGTGGCAGAGAGGGCACTTTTTGGGTGTTTTTTACCCATTTGGAGACCCAGAACTTGTCAAAATTTCTCAGCCATTTTTGAACATGCATGATGTTTCATGTTGATTCAAAAAATGCAAACTTTTTTTCAAATGGAGGCCCCCATCAAAAGCACAGCGTCGATGAAATTTCGGGTTTTTGCTCAATTTTTGCCTCTTTCCTCCAAAAACACGATTTTTGCCTTTAGCTCAATCACTTGCAACAATAAAGACTTTCAAACACATAGATGACTTTTTATTTCTCCTTGCTTTTGATTTTTCATTTACCAAACCCACTTCTCTAAAGTCTTAGTCACTTTTCTTTAAAAACTCTGTTTTTCATTTGAATTTTGACTCTTCTTGATCAATTGATGGACTGATGCATAGGTGCTTTTGTTTTTTGCAGTGGCTGGAGTTGGCAAGGTGAGCAAGAGCAGCGGTTGAACTTATTACATATAGAAACACTTTAAATTACATAAAATTTCTACATTATTAAAAAAAAACCCTTTGTTTTCATCTCAAAATAAAAACCATTTATTGAGCATATCATCAATGAATTTATGATTTTATGAACTTATAAAACCTCCTCATGTGCCTGCTGACCTTTTATTGAGTTTTGGATGACCATGATGGCAAACCCTAGACCTAGTGAGACTAAAACCCTAGAATTGGTTTTTATGAATGAAATGAAACTGGATGACAACAGATGACCTAAAAAATGTGACAACAGGTCAGCAGATGAATGTCATGAAGGAAATTGATATGAAACCACTACCATCAGTTGATCCATGACCTAGTGGAATGCAGCTGATCGGATGGGACACCTAACATGCATGCAAAAAGAGCAATTTGATCATTGATGGAGGGATGAAGATACCGACACTAACAACTGGTTGTGACCAGACCATGAGTTATCATATGTGATCCTTATCATTATTGGATGGCTGCGACCATACCTTAGTTTCATTATGATCCTCTTTGATGGATGGCTGCACCCAGACCTAGATCCATTTACATGATCATTCTCTCGATGGCTACGTCCATGTCACGATTCATGTATCATTTGATAGAGATCTCAGTTTTTGTATATGTATCTGTACTTGTTTACAGGTTTTCCGATGGAAAATTTGTTCCCCGCACTAATTTATAAAGCATTTCATCCCTCACTCCAGCTCGACCTTCACGCTTTAGGGGGCATCTATTACACAACATTTTATCACTGTCCCTTTACTCCCCGTTCCTTGATCCTGGAGGATCTATACAGTGAACCCTGCATGCTTTGCCTTCGTGAAGAAACTCCCGTTGTGTCCCTCTTCATGAGCTTCCCTTTTGCACCATTTCCCCTGAAACTTCTGTTTTGCCTAGTTTGCAAGACCGACGCTAATGACCTTTGTCTCCCCTGCGCTAATGTGTAGAGATTAGCACTACTCCTCGTACCGACCAGAGCGACTGAGTTGTGTTTCAGTCGCGCCGGTCCAGTTATGGAAAGTTTTTTAAATTAGAGCTGAAGCTTCCAGCTCTAAAAGCTCCGTAATGGAAGTCTGGTAAATGGTTTGGCCGGATGGGGCCGAGGATGACAGTTTAGGTTCATTTCCCCTTTAATGATGGAACTACCTCAAGGGATAAGTCCTTCTCCCATGAGAAAAGGATCCATCTCCCGTCCATATTTCCTATATAAACCTCCCTTCTTCCCAAGCACAAACTAGTGTTGGTGTTATAGTTGTAGAGTTTTGGTTGAGTTTTGATGCTATTTTGATTTGGAGTAGACAAGCAAGCTATCATTAGTTGTGTGAGGGAGAAGTGTGTTTTGGTTCGGAGTGAAGCCTAAAGGGAAGACCTTTAAAACTATTGTTGTTTGAAGCTATAATGGAATGCTAGCAGAAGTTTGTGGGAACCTTGTCTTGTCAGAGGAAGACTACAACGTCAAGACGAATGGTTGTAGTCTCTCTTTGATATTAATATATGCAACTATCGATTGATTTCCTACATGTTTTGTAATATTACATATCCATGTCTTAATGTTTCTTGACTTGTTAAGTAGGTTGAATTGCAATTTGTCTATTATTATGTTTGTGTGTTGTTGTTGTTTACTTGTTTCAGGAGCTTGAAGAAGGAAGCAATAAATTGTTGCAGCGAGCAAGCGAGGACATCATCAAGCAGGATAAGTGACCAAGAGGTAGTCCCTCTTGATTGATTCTAACCTAAGGAAATCTTCCATGGAATGTATCTATTGTGGCTAGACCCATTATCGGGCTAGAGGAATTTGTTCGTGTCCGCACTTATAATTTTACTTCACCACACTTGGATCCAGCTCAAAAGGCCTAGTTTCATTCAAAGATGGAGTCAAAGGGAAGACAGAACCACAAAAACAACTAGAGCAATCTCCCACCCTTCTTGGTTCCTATATCGTGGAGCAGATGACATAGGTACCAATGTTGACAATCAACTTGCCTGAGGTAAAAGAGATTTATGCTAATTTCCCTAAAAGAGTTGTTATATGTAGATTTAATGGCTTCTGGCCCAAATCAGAAGTGCTACATCAATGGATTTTCTCTACATGGATCGAAAATTGTGATATACATCTATGTTCTAGGGGTTTTTTCATTGTGAAGTTTGATACGACAAAAGATAAGGATTATGTTTTAAATGAGGGACCATGGTTTTGGGGCAATGCTAGCCTATTCATGATTCCTTGGTTTCCAAGTTTTGATGCAAATATCATGGTGGTCTCCAAATGCCAGTATGGGTCAAGTTACATAATCTACCATCACAATTTTTTCACCACAAAGTATTAGAAGGAATTGGGAATTCTTTGGGAAATTCATAAAGGTGGATGCAGAACGAGTTTCAAAAGGCATTATCACCTTTGCCAGAATCTGTGTGGAGGTAGACCTTAGTAAAGGTTTACCTAATCGTATATTTTTTTCACAACAATCTGCAGTGATCAAAGCCCCTTCACTATGAGAACACAACTTTTCGATGTCGTACATGTCTTCAAATCGGTCATCTTCAAAGCACTTGTCCTCAAGTCAAAAAAGACCCCAAAAGAAAAAAAGAGACAATCTCAAAGCCAAAAGGTTGGCAGTTTTCAACAACTAAAGAAATAGAAACAGAAACAGAAGGAGTGGAAACCACAGAAAACACCACAAACATAAATGATAAAAAATGCTAGGATACTAAGTAGAAGGAGGAGGCCAAGAATAAATATGCATTAGTTCCAATACTTTCCTATCAATAGCAACAAATTGAGTTTATTACTTCTGAAAAGGAAATAAGTGGCACCAAACGAACTCATGTATCAGAAAGTTCGGATTCAGATAAAGAAATCCCAGTAAATGTAAGAGAGCCAAATTATTATTGTATCATCCACGCCCAACTCTAGTGGTTGGTGGAAAGTGGAAAAAAAAATGTAGAAAAGAGTAGATAGTATAACTCGCCAATGAGTTTTTATTAATATTGGACGCACTTTTATGCATATGCTTTTTAGCATCTACAATATGTAGTTTTGTTCAAAATAAATAAAATTGTGATTTTTCCTTGGAAAAAAAATAAAATTCATTATTTAATGTGATATGCATAAAGATTATCTACAAATATAGAGTGCATTAAAAATAGTTTATTATAAGTATTAAGTTTTTATGTGTTGTTAAGTAAATTTAAATATGAAGTTCTAAAATACCATGATTACTAATATGAATCATTGTTATTATTATTATTTTTTTTAACAATGTCGGATACTTTTTATATTATAAAATCAGAAACTTAATACAAATGCATAGGATTCCTGAGTTATGGCAGAGAGGAGCAAAACTGGGTACGCAGACCCTTTAACCTCTTTGCTGCCCAAAATGCTGAAATTAAACAAACAACGGCTATATTGCCTTACATATGCCCCACAGAGCAGACAAAATTTACAGGTCATAGGGAGTTTTCTGAGTAATTGAGATGTCGGGGAAAGGTTCTCTTCGGGCGCCACTAGCCTTCGTGGATGCCTCAGCTTGAAAACTTTGAGTGAGGGCGCGGATTTGCTCTATGGCCTCCTCCAAGTGACTGCATCTCCCCTGCAAGTTTTCAATTTCCTCCTTTTGTTTTTCGAGCTTCTTTCTCTTTGATCTTGAATCAAATTCGTAATCCTCCTTCAATTCCTTGAGCTTGCTCCTAAGCCTGTTAATCATGAAAGTGTGGGTCTTGCACATCGTGCAGTCCTTGCTAAAAAGCCCATCAATGTTGATGGCTGGTTCAGGAGGGTTCTGCTGGGCTGGCTGATCTGCCATAGAAGCTGGAGGGAGCAGCGAGACAGAGCAGAGGGGAGAAGGCTTGGAGATGATGAGCCCGGGAAGAAGAGACTGATAAAGAGGGAGCAAAGGGCGCAGAAGTGAAGGGGGAGGCGTCCAAGCTCTGTAGCTGTATAACAAAACCAAGTCAGTGAGAAAAGAGAACTTAGGACTGAGATGAAAGTTTACCAGCAGCGTGGGTCTCGACTCTGTCTCTCTGTTGCTGGAGTCGAGGAACAGAGACCACTTCGATCTGAGGAGGGCAGTGACCCGATGCGTGGGCTTGCTGGAGTTCTGAGAAGAGTCTCGTGAGAGAGAGCTGAGAGCATCGAAGGAGCAGGGAGGTGGGAGACCCCTGCGCTTAGGGAGAAGGCCTGGGAGCGCCTTGGACACCTTGAGACTCCTGAGACAGTGTATGGCGCTGCGCGTGGAGTTGAGGAGCTCCTGATTTACTTCGACACTCCTGAAAGAGGTGATGCCACTTGCTGTCTGAGGCTCGGTGCAGACTTGGGGCGAAGGGCTCGAATCAATGCTGAGAGCTTCAGGAAAGGGAGGGTGGGTATAAATGGAGCAGGTGAGGCGCTGCCCGGTCGAAGATTTCCTTTTAGTAATCGAGGAGGGGACAGAGAGCGGATTTGGAGAGAGATCCTCCTGAGAGTGGAGGTGACAGAAACCAGCAAGATCCGAATCTCGATCACGTGTAGGGGAGGGAGAAAAGGGGCATAGGACGAGGGAGGTGATGGAAGGCGGCTGCGCGTGAAGGGATGAGAGATCAAGGATTGGGAAGGCACTGATTACAGAGAGGACTGAAATCATTTTGGTTACTTTAGAGTTCTGTCCTGGTGGCTCAGATGGGAGAGAGGACTTAAGGAATGGCTCTGTCAGTGATATAGTCATCAATGCAGACCTGACCCTGTTTTAATTTGACAGCCCTGTTGGCAAGGAAATCCGCCTCAGCATTGTGCTCTCTGAGAACATGCCTGAATGAGGTTTCTCCCAAGTCGCTTAGGTTGTCCATTATCCTGGTTCTGGTGTTGTTTAGTCCTTCCTTGGTGAATTTATTCCCTGAAATCATAGAGGAAATAATGATGGATGAGTCCCCTATGATGATAGCGTTCCTCACACCCTTTTCCAAGAGAATATTGGTGCCCATAAGCAGGCTGTAGGCTTCTGCTGAATTATTTGTAGCTTCCCCAAGTCCCCATTCATAACTGCTGATAAGAGTTCCATGATGGTCTTTAACTACTCCTCCTGCACCTGCAGCTCCGGGATTATGCTTTGATGCTCCATCGAAAAAGAGGGTGGGGCGGTTTTGAGCACTGATCCATTGGTGGATTTCTTCTTTGGTTCCCTTGAGCTTCCAGGGAGTTTGTTTCTTGTAGGCTTTACTTTTAGGCGGAGGGTTGTGGGAGTGGCTGATTTTAAACTTGCTGTACCAATCCTTTTCCTCTTGAGTCCAATTCACCTGATCAGGGGTGGCAATGTAGTTCGCGCTGATTGTTTCAGAAATGCTGGCCATCGTTTTTGCTATGATTGTGCCCATTCTTGGTTGGATGTTGTTGAAGATGAAGCTGTTCCTGGCGAGCCAAAGATTCCAACAGAGGGTGGCAGGGATGCATTTCCAGATTCTAATTAAATTAGTTTTGCCACTTCTTTGGTGAGGATAATCTTTTTTCCAATTCTTCTGGAGGGAGTGGACCTGATCATATCTTCCCCTTGCTTCCAAAGGACTGGTGAGCTGATTCCAACAATTCTGGACCCATGGACAGAGGAGAAAGGAGTGCTGGATTGTCTCTTCCTCAGCTTTGCAGAAGCAGCAGATCGAAGGGCCTTGAATGCCTCTCTTCCTAAAATTTTTTGCAGTGAGGATTCTTCCTTTCAGAAGGGTCCAGTTGAAGTGTTTGACTTTAGGGATGCATTCAGATTTCCAGGTAGCTGTGTGAAGGTTCCAATTGGGGGATGGATTGCTATTCTGAACGGATTTTTCTCTGTTGACTGGTGCTGCTCCTGAGAGAGATGACTTTAGCTTGAGCCAGAGATCTTCAAGGTCTTGAGGGAGATGCAACTCTTTCCAATCTCTCCATTTGTTGTGGTTCCAAGAGGAGATGTCAAAGAGAGTATTTAACCTTCTAGCTTCCATCCAAGTCTGAAGAGGCCTTAGCTCGAGTTGGAGGTTCCTTGGATTAGTGTTCATAATCCTATCCACCCAGATTTTGGTGTCCTTCCCATTACCCGGGTGCTTGGACACATTCTTCCTGAAATGAGGCAGAACTTTTTTAATTAAGCGCCAAACTGAGGTGCAAGGTCTATCGATTATAGGCTCATTGAGAATGTTAGAGCTTGGACCGCTGAGATATTTTCTTTTTACTGCCTCCACCCACCAAGATCCCTTGCTTGAGATAAGCTTCCATATTAGTTTGAGCCCCATGGCCTGATTGGAGAAGCTAGGGATTTTTATAGAGAGACCTCCTTTTTCATAAGGAAGGGAAACCTGCCCCCAGCTAACAAGGCTGAACTTTTTAGTATCCTGATTTCCTCCCTGCCAGAGGAAGCTGCGCATTATGAGTTCCATGTGCTTGTGGATGCTTGCTGGGGCCATCATCACAGCGTATTGATAGATTGGCAGTCCTGAGAGGACGGCCTTTATAAGAATAGTTCTGCCTGCAAGGTTTAGCCAAGTGACTCCCCAGCTTTGTAAAAGGCCTCTCATCTTCTCTATGTGCTTTGTCCAAACTCCTGCTTTTATGTGTTCCTTTGCCAAAGGTAATCCCAAGTAGGAGAAAGAGCTCCAGTTCCTTTGGAGAGGGATGTCAAAGATGTGGGATATACTTTGTTGGATTTGGTGAGGCACGTTCCAAGTATAGATTTTGCATTTTCTGTTATTTAGTTTTCCTCCTGAGAGCTGAAGGAAGGCGTCCAGGACTCTTTTGAATCTCCTTGCCATCAAGCTGGAAGCTCCTCCAATTAGAAGGGTGTCATCTGCGAATAGTGAATGGTTGATCTCCTTTAATCCTCTCTCAATGCTTACCCCCACTATCTCTCTCTTAAGGCGGAGGTCTTCAAGGTGAATGCTGAGAGTTTCAGCCATAATTATGAAGATGAAAGGAGAAAGAGGGCATCCTTGCCTAAGGCCCCTGGTGCTTTTGAAAGAGTTGCCTGGGTGGCCATTGATCAGCGGGGCAGTCCAAGGGTCAGAGATGCATCCTCTTATAATGTCTACTGCTTTAGAGGAGAAGCCAAATTTTCTCAGGGCTGCTCTTAAGAAGGAGTGATCCACTCGATCAAAAGCGTTGGCCATATCCAATTTGATGATCATGCCTCGTTCTCCCTTGATGAGGATGCTATGAATGGCTTCCTGAATGAGGATTACATTATCTATAATCTGTCTCTTGGGGACAAAGCCTCCCTGATTCTCAGAAATGATGATGGGGAGGAGGTTCTTGAGCCTGTTGGCGATGATCTTTGTGATGGTCTTGTATGAGACATTACACAAAGATATGGGGCGGAATCTGTCAAAAGATTTGGGGTTAGCTTCCTTTGGTATCAGTGCAATGTGAGAGGATTTCGTGTAGTCCCCCACCTTATTTTTCCTGAATGCATTTTTCACCATTCTCACAAAGTCCTTTTTTATTATGTCCCAGTGCTGTCTGTAGAAAGCAACCGTAAATCCATCCGGTCCCGGGGCCTTGTCTTGTTGCATACTGAAGATGGCTTCTCTGATTTCCTCTTCAGTGGGCTCTTGTTCCAGCTCTCTGTTGTGTTCCTCTTTGATTTTGCTTTCAATTGAACTTAGAAAGGCTGTGCTGTCATGATGTTGAGGGTCTGCTGTAAGGAGAGCTTGGAAGTGATCGAGTGCTGCCTTTTTTATCTCTTCTTGATCCTGGAGGTCTCTCCCATCTACTTCTATTTTGTCGATCTGATTTCTTGCCCTTCTTGTCTTGACGTTGTTGTGGAAGAAGGAGGTGTTCTTGTCCCCTGCTTTCAGCCAAAGGCAGCGGGACTTCAATCTCTACTCCTCTTCCTCAATACGGTTTTGCCTGTATAGCTCCATGAACAATCTCTTCTCTTTTTCGATGTCATCAATTGTGGGCTGCATTTGCTCTTTCTCTTTGTGCCATCTTTCTATTTCTGAAAGAAGATCGGATCTCCTCTTTCTCTCGGAGCTTGCCAGCTCTCTCGCCCACTGCTTAATGGCAGACTTTAGATGTTTTAATTTGGTTTCCCACACGTAGTGAGGTGAACCCAGGATTTCTTTAGCCCACTGATTTTGCACAAGGGCGCAGAATTCTTCGTAGCTGTCCCAGTGCTTGTTGTATTTAAAGGGCAGGGGGCCTAAATTTGATCCTTTTGACAGAGAGAGGGTCACTGCTTTGTGGTCTGAGGCTGATCCGTGGACTGTGTAGCTTTTAATTGCCTGGAAGTTGCTGGCCAACCTTTCATGTATAAAAAATCTGTCTAACCTTTCTTTGATGTTCTGGGAACCTGCTCTTTTATTGGACCAGGTGAATTTGCCATTAGATAGGGGGGTATCTATGAGATTGAAGAGCTGGATTATTGTTTCCAGTTTGTCTCTGAATGGATCTGGGTGGAAATTGCCTCCGAATTTTTCCTCCACCTGCCTTATTAGATTCATGTCACCCCCAATGATTATTTGACTACTTTGAATGGAGGAGAGGTTTGCTTCTAGGCTGTTCCAACATCTGGTTTTGTCTCTGTAGTGGTTGGGTGCGTAAATGTTATATATGGAATAGACCTCTTGAGTGTTCTTGCTCCTTAAATCTGTTCTCACCCACCAATTGCATAGCTGATGATTGCTGATTTCCCACTTGTTTTTATTCCATAGTGTGCCTATTCCCCCTGAGGCCCCATCTGAGCCTTTTGAGATGCCTGAGTAGTTTTTGAATCTTTGTGTTTGCGAAGTAAAGTCCTGCTCGGTTGATTTGGTCTCTTGGATTAGGAAAATATCTGGCTGTTCCTGGGTCAGTAGATCCTTGAGTGCTTTTATCTTTAGGGAGGAACCCATTCCCCTGCAATTCCAAGAGACCAAATTCATTATTTCCCCATTGTTGAGTGGAGTCCTGCCTTCTCCTTGGCCTTCTCGCCATTTCCTTTTGTCTTGCCTAGGAAAGAATCCATGGGTTGCTGGGAACCGATTGCCATTTCCTTGGTCGTTGCTTCATCTCTTAGCTCTTTGTTTGATTTTCTGCCAGCTTTTCTTGGAGGGTCGGAAGGTTGGTTTGATTCTCTTGTTTTGGTTCTGGTTTGAATTATTTCAATGGTGGGAGAGGGGGAGAGAGGAGGGAAAGAGCTCGGAGAGGCGGGGCGGGGAGATTGAGGGGGAGAGGGAGGGACCTCTGCATGCAGACAGAATCGAAGGGGTGATGGTAGGGGGAAGTTTGAAGGGGGGTAAGTGGGGGAGGGGGAGGGGGGGGGCCTTGAAGATTGCGGGGCTGAGGAGTTGGAACCCGAATTGGGCTTTTTTCGTTTCACTTGTTCCCAAGAACCCCCTGCATTTTCCTCATTCTGCTCCACATCAATAACTTTTAGCTTACTACATCTATTAGCAAAATGGCCGTACTCGTGACATACCTTGCATTTAAACAGGAGTTGTTCGTAGTCCAACTGTTGTATGTGCATCCATTGATCCACCTTGAGTTTGATTGCTTCGGGTAGCCCTTTCCCCAGATCGACCTCGACACAAATCCTTGCGCAAGCATGCATGTTCTCCCTTGGTTCTGATCTGTCGATGTATTTTCCGACTGCATTGCCAATGGCTTTGACGGATTCGTCTCCCCAGCAGTGGAGGGGAAGATGGGGCAGGCGCACCCACACAGGGACTGCGTTTGGGATGTCCATTTCCGAATCGAAGTCCGGGGTCCATCTGTTCAGGTAGAGCCCTCTCGTGTCCATGAAGTAAGGGCCATTGCGGAAGATGAGGCTCTTGTCTTCTTTTGATTCGAAAAGGAAGGTGAAGAAGCCCCTTCCGCAGAACCTGATGGCGATCTTTCCTTGGATCATTGAACTCCAGTTTCTCTCCACCCATTTTTGCACAGTGCGGGGAGAAGGCCAAAGGCCTGTAAATTGACCGACGAGTCCTCTTTCAGATAAAGCTATTGTCGATTTTCTCGGGAGGGAAGGAGGTAAAATAACTTTAGGGATTTCATCTAATTTCTTGATAAACTTCGAGTGGGAGGGGCGGGGTCTGGGATCTGAAGGATTGGAGAGAAGCGAGGCAAAGGCTTCCTCAGGAGACTCAGAGGACAGGGGCTGGGAGGCGGAGCTTGCCATTGCAGGCTCGCCTGAGAGGAAGAGGGAGGGCGAGCCAACCTAAGCTGCCATACCCCCGAAGGATGCAGGGAGAAAGGAGAGGCGCCCAATGCAGAAGCGCAGATCCGAGGGCAGTGAGCAGGCGCAAGGGGAGGCTGGAGCAGGGCGGCAGAGCCCCAGCAGGCGGGTCAGGGGAGACCTGCGCAGAGCAGGCTAGGTCAGAGGGCCAGGGCGCGCGCAGGCAGCAGCGCGGGCAGTTCAATGTATGTGAATTTCAATTAATCTCCCCATTGTTATTTTAATCTATAAGATAAGATGAATTTAGAATTTATAATCATTATTTATGACGATGAATTTATAATTTATAATCAATGGATTTATAATTTATATCTAGTATTTATATCAATGGATTTATAATTTATAGTTATTATCTATATTATATATATATATTTCAGATCTCTATATATGTTGAAATATTCCTTGGATGGGGTGGCAAACATAATAAATGTGTGCGTGGGGGTCGGATCTACTGTCATCACCCTGCTCAATTGAGGGAGGTGCATGACCATCCCATGTTCCACTTGATTATTCCTTCAATCTCATGATCTACCATGCCATGACGTACATCACTTCACATTCATTGTTGTGAGTTGGCATATGGGAGAAGTTTCCTGAAGGAAACAATGAGATGACTAAGGTAAGTGCAAACAAGGCCATTCTAGTTGTGATTAGATTCATTCTCCCGCTTTGCGCTCACTCAGACCCTATAACTAATTTCCATTGTCAAATTGTTGTTTTTGTAATCCATTGGGGGGCAGGTCCAGGTCCTCCTAGCCTCCCTTGACGAGCCCATCATTTGGTTCTCTACCATTATCTTGGACAAACATTGGGCTTGCTTACATGAGGTGATAAAGACATTATCCTGGAGTTTTCAATACGATTGGAGGTTTGTGCCTGAAGGGAGCTACATCTACGCCGACTATACTAGGGAAGATGAGTGGGTCCATGCTTTAATAGAGGTTTATCCCTCCAAAGCGTTTTTAAGTAGGTACTTTGAATGCTTATCCTCAATTGCATTGTTTATACAATCATTTTGAATTTTGGTTTGTTGTTAAGGTTTGGTGGTCACAGTGTGGTCTTGTATGTATAGTCTGCTCTTTGTGATCTTGCCTACATAACTGGGATTATGGATGTTGATTCCCTATTTCTGTTAACATGAGTCTATTTCTCTTGCCACCGCCCACCCCCCCACTCACACTCCTCTTTGTGCCATGACACAGCCTTGTGCACCTCTGTTGTTGTTTCCTTTCACCTTTTGTTGGGGCTATTGACCCTCCCCATCCCCATTGCTACTTATTGTAGTATGCTCTTTATTGCCCCTATGAATCTCTACCCAATGCACTTAGTAACCCTCAGGACTCCTTTTCCAACCCTCTCTCTACGAGTGTGCCTCGACAACAGGGAGCACTCAAGCTTGCCTTCACGCCCACAATGCAACCATGTGCTATCACACACAAACTCCTGCTGAAATTCAACACAAAATTGAGAATGTGACTGAAAATTCCATGTGGATAGAGATGTATTCTCACATGTGAAGGTATTAGCTTAAGTGGCAGAATGGTTCCCCTATTTGGGACATGCCTGGGGACACCAAAACTAGTATCTTTGCACCATTTAACTATTCTAGAACATCAAGTCCCTACCCAACAAAGTGCTCTTAGAGAGAAACGAAGTTAAAAGAAAGATTTTAATGCAGTTGGACAAGCTACAACTGTAGAATTGGGACCTGGCCCTCAAGCATCGAGACATAGCCCTGAGTCTTACTCGAATAAAGACTATTCTGAATCACAACAAGGGTCTTGCCTCACCAAGCAACCCTGTGAATCCCATTGAAGTGTCTACATTGTCCTAAGTTGCTTTCATGGCCCGCAGTCTCACTAGTTTGATCTCCCATTCTCGAGATAATATGATTCTCAAGTTTATTTATTTTTAACCTTCGATTTATTGTTTCTATACAATTAGCCTATGTTTATGTCATCAATGTTAAAAGATGTTAACATACTCTAACATAGTTGGTACAACCAATGTTGTTTTTTTCATCAAATTTGGTCCAAATCTTTACTCTTCCATCACCAATCTAGATTTGCAGTGGCTAATCACGACAGTTAGAGAGACATCAATGTAAATCTCTTTGATATATGTGTGAGAGAGAGAGAGAGAGATTTTATTTATAATAATATTAAAACTTTCATATTACATATAATTATATGTATGGGATTTATTTATTTTAAATGTGTATATATGAAACTTAGAAAAATAGTTTATTGTAAGTATTAAGTTTTTATATAGTTATTAACTAAATTTAAACATGAAGTTCAAGGTTGACAGGAGCAGGAGTGGTAATGTTCAATCTCAATGAACAAAGAGAGATTTAGTTATCTTGGGGGTTGGGCATCCTAACAAACAACCAACCTAAATATGTGGCTATTTGGAAAGGATTAAAATTAGTTATTAATAGGTGTACAAATAGAATGTTGGTCCTTGGAGATTCAATGCTAGTAATAAGTCAAGTCATGGAAATAAAGTGTGGGGAATATTGTGAAGGATTGCCTTGTAGCTAAGGAAATTTGAGGAGTTGGAATTGTACCATATCTATAGGTAACTGGATGTAGAAGTGGACAAACTGGTCAATAAAGGAGTAATTTTGAGATAGGGGAATAATGGAACTAGATCAATCCCACTAAATATTATTCCTTGTCACATGAGTAGCATAAAAAATAAATTGATTTGGAAAAACGACCAATCTGGACAGCAAGCTAGCAAGGAGTATAGAAAGAAAAAAATTTGGAGGGCCTGCCAAACTTAATGGCTTGAGTGTCAAACAACTTGCATATGGCTTGCCCTAAGGCAACCAATGGTATTTAATCACATGTGGAGCTCATGCTTGCAATGCCCATCATATCAAGTATCCAAGGGCGAGACAATATGTCAGATGGAAGAGAGGAGGAGCACCGCCTAAGTGGGTTACGAACAACCATCATCCACCATTAATCCACTCCTTCCATTCCTACACAATGGTTTTAAATGCAGATCATTTCAATATAATCTATGAAATAAATCCCTTGGTAGAAATGGATTTCTCTCATGGTATCCGATCCTAGATAGGTATGCAATGAAATATTGTTGCATGCACCATCACCTCAAGCTTCAAGTTCAACCTGTATATATTGAATTAGCCTTTAGGAGTGTCGTGACATTATCAACAGAGTTTTGATTCACCATTTGGTCTGGGGCAATATGTTCAAAGCGGAAGGATTTGGCGTTGCCTAAGACACATTCAGAAGAACACAACTAGGAGAAATGGTGTCAAACGATAGACAATATTTCAAGGGTGGTTGTAGAGATGATGGAGTTGATGAACAAAAGGCTAGAAATGGTAGAAAAAGAAAGGATGTGAAGTTTTAGTTGTTTGAAAAGAAATGTGATTGTGTGCAGAGTAAAATGGACAAGAAGTTGACAACCATGGAGGCAAACATTTTATTAATGAAGCTTAAAGTTAGGTGTCACTCTCCAGCAGTGAGACCGAGTTCAAGCTAAAGGAGTGGGAGGCTAGAAAAGGCCAGTAATATCCAAAAGTACGAGGATAGACTTACCAAAAAGAAAAGGCACATGGCAGCGATGGATGGAAAGTTTGGCACAACATCAACAGTTGGGCCATCTGGTGCACAAAATTTCAATGTTCTGAAAAATGTTTTGTAAATATGCTTTGTTTTTATGAGTTTTCTATAGAATTTATGGTAGATTTCAATGTAGAATTATAGTTAATATTACACACAGAAGTGAGAATAAAGTGTTATGGATGTACTAGAATAGTGAAGCCCTTGAGAACACTGAAAAATGTAAAAGGTTATGGCCTTGTTACGAGCTCTTTTTTAATGTAAAACTATAAACATTTCCTTAAAAAACTAAATTTAAACACGAAGTTATGAAATAACATGATTATGAATATTCACCATTATTTAAATTTATTTTAATGTGATAGGGTATATTATGAATTTTTTCAAAAGAAAATGTTTGTAACTTTATTAGTAAAAACAAACTTGCAACATAATAAATTGAATTAAACCAACTTATTATTTTTAGAATTATTTTTACTACTTTTTTAATTAATTGGACATTATTATTTTTTTGTCTAACAATTCATTACAATATCTCCCACATACTAATGTGTTATTGGCACAATTATAAAATATTATATTTTTTGTGATAGTGACAAAGACATTATCATGGAGTTTTCAAGCTCAGTGGTGGTTTATGCTTGAAGGGAGCTACACCTACACCGACTGGACTAGGGGAGATGAATGGAGTCCATGCTTCAACAATTGTTTATCCCTCCAAACCGTTTTTAAGCAGGCATTTTAGTTGCTCATGTTCAATTGTATTGTTCTATACAATCATTTTTAATGTTGGTTTGTTGTTAAGGTTTGGTGGCCACAATGTGATATTGTATGTATAATTTGCTCTATGTGGTTTTGTTTACATAGCTTGCACTATGGATGTTGATTCCCTATTTTTGCTGACATGAGTATCTTTCTTTTGCCACCCCCATCCCCCCCCCCTCCCTGATTCATACTCCACTCTGTGCCATGACCCACCCCTAAGCATCCCTATTGTTGTTTCCCTTCCGCTTCGTCGGGGCTATTAAATATCTCCATCATTGTTGTTACTTAGTGTCTTCTGCTCTTTACTGCCCCTATGAAGCTATGCCCAGTGCACTCAGTAGTCCCTAGGACTCATTGTAACTCCCTCTCTACACTAGCACGCCTCGACAACAGACTCAGAGCCACCAAGGCTCCTCTAGTAGGGTAGAAGGGAGTACTTGAGCTTGCCTTCATGCCCACAATGCAACCATACGCTATCACAACTCCTACTGAAATTCTACATGAAATTGAGAATACAACTGCGAAAGTCCATGCAAGCAGAGCTGAATTCTCATACGTGGAGGTACAAGCTCAGTGGCATAATGGGTCCCTGATCAGAGGCACACCTGAGGACACTAAAACTAGTTTCTTTGCACCATTGAACTATAATGGAACATCAAGTCCTTACTCAACAAAGTGCTCTTAGAGAGAAACAAAGTTAAAAGAGATATTTCAATGTAGTTGGACAAGCTACAACTGGAGCATCAAGACTTGTCCCTCCAACATTGAGACATGGCCTCGAGACTTACTCGGATAGAGGCTATTTTGAATCATGGCAAGGATCCTACCTTGCCAGACACCCCTACGTATCCCATTGAAGTGTCTACTTCGTCCTAAGTTGCTTTCATAGCCTGCAATCTCACTGGTTTGATCTCCCATTCTCGAGATAATATGCTTTCTAACATAGTTGGTACAACCAATGTTGTTTGTTTGTCAAATTTTGGTCTAAATCTTTACTCTTTCATCACTGGTCTAGTTTCCCCAATGGCTTATCACAATAGTAAGATAGATATCTATGTAAATCTCTTTGATATCTAATAGAAGTTGCATAATTTACCTATATATATTTATTTATATATATATATTATATATTATATATATAACATAATATAATATATATAATTAATCATATATATTATAACACATATTTTTATTTATAGTCAAAATAAAATACATTGAGTGTAGATGTTGCAGAATTTGAATGAGACATTTCCCTCTGAAAAAGTTTGGTCAGTAGACCCAAAAATTTTACATATGTGTATACATCATCTGCATTAACTTCAAATTGGATGTTCTAAAAAAACTTTTGGAAATAACTAAATGTATCTTCTGAGCCCTGTTGTGTTAAACAAAAATGATTCTAGATGCTTGAGAACAAAAAAATCTAAGGAACCACTATAGAGAAACCTAAGAAACCTGGTGCACTACATCCTGCCATGTAGTTCAAAAACTGAAGTAGAGAATTGTTTGTCCCACAGAAGTCGTCAAAAGTGTAATAGTTATAGAGAAAAAAGAAGAGAAGTGACATGGCAAATATATGCTCTCCAAATAGGTATTGATGATCAATATGGGAGCTATGTAGGAAGATTGATTTGCTAATTATATCGAGGGGCATAGTTGGTAGTGTCTGATTATGCCTTCATGGCTTTTGTGGATTTACCACTGTCCTTGATCTAGTGCTAGTCCTCCCTTTGAAAGCTAATCAGTCATTTGGTTTTGTTCCCTATAGATGTGTGAGAAAAAGGCCTTGTTTTTTGAATGACATTTTGATAAAGTAAAAGGAGTGTGTAATTTTTTAGCTTGGAAGTTCCTTGCATCCATTTGATAATAACCATGGAGTCTCAATATATATGAACCTTAGTGAGATGTAGATAAGAAACAACCTGCACTACTAATTTGGGTGCAATTAACTCAACATAATTGTTTGTTGTATGGCCAATGTTGCAAGAGAATGAGAAAAAATGTGAGTCGGTTAGATGGATGATGATTCCTGAGCCTCATATAGAAGGAGTTTGTTTGGATGCCCCATCAAAAAAATCCCATGGTTTTTCTTTCAGAATTTCCACTTCATTTCTAGTTTGATTATGTATGGAAGGTCGAATTTTCAGAATGAAAGATAATAAGGGAAGGTCATTGAAAAACACTCAGATAAAAGATTAACCTTGATTCTCAAATATGGAGCTATTTCTCTCTAGCCATATGACCCAACAAACAATCAGAGGGAGCACTCTAATGTTTTTGGGCAATTTACTTCCCAACCAATCTTTAAGGCATTCATCCATTGAGATCCCATGCCATGTATGTATATTACCATTAGATTTTTGTACCTCTGCGAAAACACTAATAACAAAGGGACAATCTATGAATATATGTGGGACACCTTCAACATTTTCCAGGCATAGGGCATATTAGTTTCCATAGCTCTTTTACCCACCAAGGAGGAGGGTGGACATTTGGCTATTGAGCTAAGGTGAGATAACCAAATTTTGGATTGTAGATAACCAAAGGAGCATAAGACCAAACCAAAGTGTCCTCGCTAGGCAAGAGAGATACAAGTTTATGACGAAGTGCTTCAGGGTAATTATTCCATTCATTAGTTAGGTCCCACTCAATCTGTTTCCCTCTTCCAAAATCGTGGGTCCATCAGCCCCCTCTGCACAAATGCTTGACATAAGAAGAAAATGTAAGACTTGTATGAATTGATCAGAAAGTATATGAGAATCACCACTTCCTGTCCATGGGTCTTTACCTACTAGAATTTTTGTACCATCCCCTATCTTCCATCATAGGCCTTGTAGAATGACAAAAGCAAAAATTTTAATAGCTTTCCAGACCAAAGCTCTTCTTCTAGCTCAAATCTAATCCAATATTGTAGAGGGATAGATATTTATTTTCCATGATTTAGGACCAAACCCCAGAACCCTAAATTAGTTTATGAACTTCCTTAGTAGCAAGCGTCTTTGAGAATCAATTGAGATTTTTTAAACCCCATCCTCCAATTTTCTTGGGGAGGGTGATGGAAGACCAAGTTGTGAGGGTAAAGGGTTGATGATCTTGTTCCCATGCCTAGAGATATCTTAAAGAGATCTGCTTGATTTTGTGTAAGACACCTAAGGGGATCCATGCAAGTGACACCCAATAAACAAAAATAAGCTCTATCATTGCCTTGTAAAGTGCTGACCTCTCAGCTCTAGATAACCATTTGTTACACCAATTTATGATTTTGAGTTGTATTTTTCCAATGAGCCAGGCCCATCCCTATTATTGGTAGTTTTTGGCTTTAAAAAGAAACCCAAATATTTTATTGGGTCTCCCAATGGAGATGGGATGACAGAGAGGATCCTAGAGATAGTATCAATATTTTCCCAGTTAAGGGTATTCACAATCAAGGAGGACTTTGCACAATTGATCATCATTATAGTGGCCAAAGAGAATAAGTCCAACATACAATTTATAGCCAGGAGACTACCAACATCCATCGCTAGAAAAAGAATGATATCATCCACAAATAGGATGTGACATCCCTTAGAATAATGATGTGTTTATAAAAAAGTGTGTATAAGTTTATTTCTTAGGTTGCTAGATTAAGTATGCTATATGGAAGCAAATAGACATTTTTAATTATCATTAATTCATTACTCGTAATGGTTGCTTGTAAAGGATGTAATTATGTTTTAGTTTGTAGATTAAGGCAAAAACTGGGAATTAATGGCTAAGTACATATGGCTGAAAGAGTAAAAATACCGCAATTAATTGTGAAAAATATTATTTTATCCATCAGCAAGTCCTAGTCATCTAATATGAGTGATTAGATTTAATTCAAAAATTGTGATATTGACCAATTAAGTGTTTCCTTGAAGACAAGGAGTTGCCCTCAAAAGTGGGAAACGGGAGCTCATAAATGAGCAAACAACTATCTGCCACCTGTTGGTGAGGTGGAGGTAATTATCAACCACCCAAAGAGTGGTAGATGGATATTATCTGACAATTCTCTTGCTTTTGTCTCAAGGATTCTGAGAGCAGAATTGGAGAGACTAAGGAGAAGCAGGGGGGAATAGACAAAGAGAAAATGCAGTTTTGGTTTACTTAGGGGGACAAGCATTGTTGTTGTGTCAAGGTTGGGAGGAGCCAACTAATTAGCCATATATTTCCCAAAAATATTTATCATGTCAACGTTCTCTAACTCTATTCTTATTTTGTGTTAAGAACAAGAATTTATCTATACTCTTTTACATATTTATGCCTTATTTTGTTTCTTCGAAAATGTTATTTTGATATGAATGGTGTGCAATGAATTACATGTTTGGTTTGTTTTTATTAAACATATGAGAAAAATAAACGTGTATATATATATATTAGTAAGTTACAACCATCTGAGATATTTGTTAGGTGGCCTCAACTTGCCTTGTGGGAAACCAAGTTTGTTGGGCCACCTAACATCATGGAATGCCATCCAAAACCGAAACAGTTTGATCCTTCCTATCCAAGCTATGTAAGATTGTATGTCCATATCTATTTTCCTATTTAACTACAAATGAACATAACTAAAGTTACAACTGAAAGTAAATGCTATCCGCATCAAAAACTAATACAAGAGACCCTGGTTCACTGATTTGTATCCTCTACCGAGGCAGAATCCACTAGTGCTGGGTCTTTGACATTCGACCCTGGAAGCTCATCTGTTGGCAAGATGCAAGGCAAATGTTTCTCAACCTTCTAGAGGCAACCATCTTGCTTCTACAACTGAAACATGATTTTATGAAATTCCCTTTTGTAGTCCAAGAATGTATGCACTGTGACGACCATGTTCGAGGAAATTTGTTCCAGGGCCTTGCCTAGGATTCCTTTCATTGACTAGTAAAGGAAGAGGGTGTGTTTGAACTGTGTTATTCTGTCGCGAGTGTGACTGGGATCCGGTACTAAGACCCGCCAATCCTCAGCTTCAATTTCCTTGTAGTCTACCTACCGATTCAGGTCGGCCTCCCATTTTTCTATGAGCTGTCTAATTTCCTTGTCGCTGCCCTCGTGGTATGCTTTCACTACTTCATTGATAATGTTCACCGCCGGCTTGTGGCCTCTCAGCTTGCCTCTCGGATTATAAGGCTCCCCTTCCTCATATTTTCCTTTGGATTTTCTCCCTTTTACTCGGCCGCGCAGAGCTAGGTTGCGTGTGCTTGTTGCTTCCTGGACCATCTTAACTCGCCCCCAATAATATACTCTGTGGCAGTGGAGGTGTTTTGACGAGTTTAGCCACCTGCTTGTAGGCTGCCTGGGACTCGTTCCTTACAATTTACCTGTACACAGTCCACCTGACATGCATAAAAACTGGCTGAGTTGTTCACCATCCAAATTAGGTTGAAGACAATTTGTAATTTGGTTTCTAGAGACAACATTAACAAATTCAAATGCTACATTGTTATTGCCAAGCTCCTGGCCCCATACATTGCCCCTCTGACACAAGAAATTACTCAGCTCTCCCTTAGCCCCACATCGCTCAGACTCCCAACACCTATCAGGCACATTCCGCGTTGGGTCTACCTCGCTCTGTTGTAGAGCCGAGGCCACCGTATCCCCCAGCTGGTCCATCACGGTGATGTTTATGTCCCTCCGGCTTTCAACAACACCCCAAGGCCTTTCAGCCCAAAGTTCAGTGAGCCTCAAAATTGCAATTCCCCCACCTTGCCTACCTTCTCTAGCTACCCTTCTAGCATGCAAGGTGAGGAGGATCCCTTGATGGGAAAGCCAAATGCCAAAAATCAGGGAAATGGTGGCGCCTCCAGGAAAATTTCTGCTACGGACCCCCAGACTCAACATTAAACAAAACAAAGTAGGACTCAGACTTACAGAACCCTACCAACTGATACCCTGCCAACCCAGACCATAAACCTCGAAGACTTCCAACATTGCAATAGACAACATACCAATGCGGCATACAACATATCAATTCACCCTCGCTATGGCAGTCTAGATGTGAGCCTAGTCTGTCCCCTCGCCTTTGTTTCGATGCCCTCCTCTGCGATAATATCCTTCCTTACTCCGTTTACCACCTTGCATGTTGTTATCACTCTGATATTTCTTTTGAAGTTGATGAAGAAAGAAAAGTCAAAGGTAACCACAAACCACTTTTGGAGATGAGGACCTAGCCTTCCTGATGCTCAGAGAGGGCTCTCTCTTTATAATTTAACTTTGTTTTAGTTAAGATGATTTTAGGCTATTTATTGCTTGCACTTGGGTTTTGGTTTGAAATTTTGGGTGGTGGGATCACTTTACTTAGATGAACAGAGGTTTGCTTCTACCATTGGGCTAGGGAATCTAATGTCAGATAAACAAGATTGGATTCAGCTCTAAAAATAGTGTCTACAGGGCAAGATAGATGATTTACTGCAAATCTCAAAGGCTAAATGGTGGAATGGTTCAAATTGGATCCAGGGAGAAATTAAGGGTTCCCTAGGCTGGACTTTGGAAGGAATGAAAGAAGTCAACTGAGATGGGAGAGCAATTAAGGGTTCTCAAATCCAGGTATCAGAGGAAAACATGTAAATGACTAACTATGCAAAACAATGTGTAATTAAACAAACTCTGAGTGATATTTCCAATTAATTCATTCAAATTTAGAACACATTTAAGGTTATGAAACACATAAGAAGGTAACAAAATCACACGAAGAAAATACTTCACTGCAAATGGCTCATCTCATGAATCCTGTAGCGAAATGATTTTATTACTTGCTCCAGTCTGTTGACTTGAAAATGGTACAATCACCCTTAGGTTTAAGATCAAAATAACTCTACAAATTTAAAATAATCCACCATAATACTTCAAATTTTGAAGTATTTATACAAAAGGAATTACAAAATATATGAAACTGCTTTCATAACTAATCTAGGAAAAAAGAAATATATTCTTGCAAGAAGATAGAGACAATTATTGAACTGCTTCTTGATGTCCTTGTTATTTAGGTTGTGCTCGCTTTGCTCTTTGATCTTTTGCCCTTTATGCTGCTTGGTTGTTTGGTCTTAATGTTGGATGTTCTTTTTTACTTTAACCTTTCACCTGATACTCTTTCATCTGATACACTTTAACCCTACTGACCTGTCAATATCCTTTTACCTTGTTGTTTCACTTTTTACTGTAGATTTATAATTTATTGTCCTTTTACTATAGTAAATCATTTAGTTTTTCCCATCTTTCTTTATCTAGTAATTGGATATTGATCATTTTTCTATATATCTCAACTGCCTCTGTATATTTGGCAAAAGTGGGCTTATTAATAAACAAGTGTTTTACCTCATGCTGGAGGTAAAACAAGTTTTCAAATGTTTGGTACAACACTTTGCCTGTTGGGATGCCCTTCATGGATGAAGTGATTACTTGTTCTTCTTATTGTAATCTGCACGTGTCATTAACTTGTCATTTATTACTAAGAGATTAGGTAATCCCTTTTCCTTCAAAAGTTCAAACTTAGCCATGAACCTGTCAACGACTAGTTGCATGTTTTGACACTTATCTTCTAAATTCAGCATCAAATTCCTCTTGGTGAGGACTTTTCTGACTTCGAAAATTGTACATGTCCTGTCAGGTATATCAAGTTCTTGTAGCTCATACTTATTATTGGAGTTGAGGAAGTGGACGATTCTTGTTGCTTCCTCTCACATATCTCCAAGTTTTGTTTTAACCCTTTCAATGGCCTTTGTAGCCTGATTAATTAAATCAATCTGCTAAAAAATGACTTGGATGGATGACCAAATATGATAGAGTCAATGATATTGGCCCATAGTTGTTCTTTAACCTTACCTATAGGCTCAGTCAATGTCAGTTCTTTCTCCAAGTTTTTTATCCTTTCATTTATCCTTGCAGCCTTTTGTTGTTCTTCCTTATGCATGATCTGGGAAAGTTTGCAATCCGTTTTTAGGCTCCTAACTTTATCCTTCAGTTTGTTCATCTCATTAGCCTAAATGGACATTTCTTCCATTGCTTTGACAAGCCTATTTGCTTCTTCACTTGTGGAGGCTGTTGCTGTTGATCCTGTTGTTGATGTACTGTGCAGATGTTGATAGATAAGTGGGAGATAATGATGCTGCCAAAGTAGAAGGTACATCTATGGTCACTGTTGGAATGACAGTTGCAGGAGCATTATCAATGCTAGCCTGTTTGAGCTGGATCAAGCTATCCAGTTCCTTTAACTGGTCATTCAGTTGCAGCACTAAGTCCATCATTTCCTCATGATTGGTCTAGCTTTCTAGGACTTCTTTTGTCTATGGGTGCTACAAATGAGGCAACTTGAGCTGTTTCTTGAGGGCTGTTATGTCCTCATTCTTCTTTTTTATCAGTTTCCCTGTGGCCTTTACATCACTTGGTTCATGGCCCAGTTTAATAACCAAGTCCTCCAAGTACTTTATCCTGGTGTCTTTAGCCTGTGAAGAGCCTCTCTCCAGCTTGAATTGAGCTGTTATATTGTCCAATGAATCCTGCAACTTGAAAGTAGCCATGGCCTTTGTTGTGAGGGTGGAGTAGATCATTTCTCCAGCCTGCTTGTGAAACACTATTTGATCAATGGGATGAACATCCTTGGCCAAGACCTCAAAATTTCTCTTCTTGTAGTATGCTGAGGTCTTTGGTTGTTGTACAATAGGTTGTAATCCATTTTTCCTTCTTTAATGTCAAACACTGACATTAGTCTAGTCTGGTTTGGCAGTGTGAGCTTGAGAATATTGGGCATATGTCTCTGCCTTCAGTCTCTCATTCCTCATTTTGAATCCTTTAAATCTGCCTTTGATGTCATTTTCCTTGTCAGCTGGCCTGACATAGGAAGAAATCTCCATACTCGGCTATCTATTTATCAATTGTGTGTTGGATGTTGAGGGTTGTTGTTGATGCAGATGCTTCTTTACCTTTCTGTCTCATTTCCTCATTGTCAATTATTTCTTCTGATGCAATGTTATCCTCCCGTTCAAAGACAGGATTCAACATGGGCCTCTTGCTTGGATCAACTAGCTCGTCAGTAGTCTCAATGACAGAGCTAGATGCCTCATCCTTGCTCCTCTTAGGATTCTTCTCCTCATTTACTGGAGTATGTATGATAGGAGGAATGTTCATTGGCCCTCCTTGTTCTGGAACCTGCTGGAAAGAGTTGTGATCAAATTGTCTCTCCAAATCAATAAGTGTATTCTCTATGTCCACAACAGTGTTGTCCATGTCAATCAAGGTGTTCTCCACCCACTCATCTTGGTTAGAAAATTGTTCAACGTCAGGCCTTTGGTGGTGGATGTATGTTGTTAACTTGACCTTGAGTCTGAGCTTGTTTATGACCCCATGAGGGTCATAGTGCCAGATGAAATTGTTTTTGAATTTCATTAGTTGAAGTAACCTGTCGGCCTTTGGTCTAGCTTCTTTGTTGTTGCAAACAAATGGGCCCATTTGGTTCTTCACTTTGAACTAGGTTTTCTTTGTATAAGCTAGGAAGTTGATCTCATCAGAGCTGATGATTTACTTGAAGTAATCAAGAGAAAATACCCTCATAGGGAGGTATTTGGGCAACTTGTAGGGGGCTAGCTCACAACCATAACTCCTGATCTCAGTGTGGTTTTGGTACAAGTACCAGTCTCCCACCTTGCTGTTCTTGGCCAATCGCAATACTCTCTTGATCTCTGGGCTAATTCTAGGTTGAGTCTTAGAAGTCAACATGTTCATGATTTGGTATACAAAAGAGTCTATGAAGTCTTTGTAGGTGAATGAGGTGGAAAACTTGTGGACCAAGGGTGTCCAGTAGATGACTGATTTCTCCTTTCCCTTGGCGTCCCATTTTTGGATCCTCAAAGGGAACTTATTTGTCTGATAATACAAGAACATATGAAACAACACTGAAGAGTATTTGAAAAATCTTTCAGTGGGCAGTCCAGTGAATTGTTCATGCATTCGGTCTGCAATGAACAGGGCATAATCATACATGATAGCAGGAGGCTTGTCTGGAGTGAAAATGGATAAGAAGGCCATGATGACCTCATCCACATGCTCATCTGATGTGTATCCAAGGATGCATGAGAGCATGGTGATTATTCTCCTGCCAGTGTCTGAAAAAATAGTGGCAACATAGGGTGGAATGTCTGTAGGAGTATGTCTCTCCTCAATGATGAAATTCTGGAATATTTGTTTGATTTTGACTGGATCCGGTGTGATGTACAGGTCCAACAGGTTTCCAATGGACAAAGGAGTTAGATTAGAACTAGGCTGGATTTGCAGCATCTGGTTGATGGATTCAAGAGTAATGGTGAATAATATCTCATGGTTTGGTGCCTCAATAGCCCTATGGCTTGGAACATAACAAGCATGAAAAAAATGTACTATGTCTGGGAATGGGTGAACTTTTGGGAATGTATACTTGGGCAAATTGGATTCCCAAAGGTTGATGTCATCAACATGGTTTAGGAACCTATCCTTAGCCCAACAGTGGATTCTCAAAAGGTGGGCTGGAGTGGTTGTGTCTTTAATTTGGAAATCCCTGTCTGCCAGGGCCAAGTGGTCAATGTCTAAATGAAGGGTTGTCACTGGTCTAACATCTAGAGAGGTTGGGGAAGCCATTTTTGTAACAAGTTGTGGAAATTGGGCTTATACTGTCTATGGGAATGAAGTTTTGATAACTCTGGTACATGGGTAGGGTATTGGTAGCTTATAGGTAGGAGTTTTGGTATTTTAGGAGAGGGAAAACTCTCAATTTAAGGGAATTCAATTAAATTCAATCAATTTATTTCATGAATTTCACTATACGTTTTAAACTGAGAGGGTCGTTCTAGTTTTATGTCGAAATACCTGAAATTTATGGTCAGGGTTGCAAACTGGTCTTTGAATGGTGGTTGTAGAGGTTTTTTGTGGCTTCAGGTGTGTTGTGGATGGCCGAATTGGGTGTCCGGTGGTGTTTCGGATGGTACTCGGCGGTTGACAACTGGTTGCAGAAGCTCGGGTGGCGCAGGGATGCTTTGGAGGTTGTCGCAGTGCAAACGAGTGGAAAAGGGTGCAAATGGGGTTTGTGGGCTTTTAACCGGGAGTGTTAGAAATTGGTGGGGAATTATTTTTATGAACAGTGATGGTTTTTACATATGGAGGGGAGGTGGTATTTGGGGGATATCACACTGCTTAAGGGGGTCGGGCGGTATTTTCCCGAGAGCACGCAACTTAACGCAGTGCCACCACATAACCCAAGGGGGCCCGGGCAATACCGCCCATATCGCGTGCTTTCAAGCCGGTAAAGGTCAGGCAGTGAGCGGGCGTGATATGGGCAAGGGCCGTAGGATCTAGGGGTGGACAATCCAACGGTCATTGTGTGGCAGAGTAGCACGACGGGGAATGGGGGTGGAAGTTAGCAGGGCCCATGGAATTAATTACAGTTAAGTTGTAATTAAAAATGATTAACTACGAGTTTAAATGCAATGCAAGTTTATGAAGTGGGGCCAAGGTTTTATCAGAAAATGATATTATAACGAAATTTAATGAAGCGGGGGGGGGATTTAAAACTTAGGACAAGGGGTTTTTATGAGTGTTTTGGGGTTCTTAGGGGAATTAATCCAAGGGAAAGTGATTTTTCCAAGGGGAAAAGGGTTTCACACTAAGGGAAAGGGATTTTTGGGAAGGGGATGAATTTGGAAGGTAAATTGGCTAGGGAATGTGTTAAACCAAGGGGTAGGAGTCAAAATGAATGAAATGGTGTCTTCACAAGCCATGAAGGGGTAAAAGGGAAATTAGTAAGTATATAATGGGGGGTGAAATGCAATGGGGGGAAAGTTAGGCAAATCAACTTATGAGCATCTTTTTTCTTTCACAATTGCTCCTACATACTGAAACACATGATTAAACATGATAGATGTGCTTATGCCTTAATTAACTTGTATTTCTGCAACCTCTCTTCTACTTACCCTAACAATTTTTTTTTTTTTTACTTTGTTGGGTGCACTTAAGCTAGCAAACCCTTTTCTTTCCTTTTTCTTTTATGAAATAAACTATCTACTTCTAACCTTATAACTTCCAAGGGCTCAGATTAAATTGATGAGCTCCTTTTATTTCTCTACCTATCTACTAACTTGTCGAGATTAAACTGTTTGGTCAGATCTTTATTCTCTAGCTATAAACATGAAATTCAAAGCATGAAGTAGTCAAGATTAAATAGTTTGACTATCATGGGTTGTGGCATGTATGACAAGCTGCACAAAACCATTATTTAAGACAGTAAAGTAAAAGTAGTGGCACTTGGACTTGCACACTTTCATGATCTGTTTTTGTTTAGGGTTCATATATTTTCATATTTTTTTATCTTTTATTTTTTTTATTTTTCTTGTCCTTTGATATTTCTTTTAGGAAATACCCTCTTTTCATTTTTTAATTTTAATATGGAAAACATTTGCAGAAAGCAAAGGTATGTACAATATTACAAGACTTAACCTCAGCCAATTCAAAATTATGAATCCTTTAACTATAGGACTCTAACACATGCAAACCTTCAAAACCTCATTGCCATAATGGAGACGAATGCCCATCCTATTGCCACCCTCCCAGCTATAACTCTCACAGTTGCCTGACATGACCTTGCCAACCTTGCCACGCATGTGGAAGTTGGTGGTGTTGACACTTCGAGGCTCTCACCATTAAATTCCTTGATTTCATCGATCGCCAAGTACACACCCTGATCAGGGGCATTTTTATTTATATTAAATAAATATATGAGTTCGACATTGAAATTATAGTTGTATTGTTACTTTGTTGTAACAAATAAATTCTTAGAGATAGAGTATTGAATGAAGAAGGACATTAAATATGCACAAACTCCCAAACAGGGGTTTATTAAGATACTAAAATCTCTTCCTTACGGCTATTGCAAAAATAATATAGAGATATATTCCTTATTATGTTTTTTTTTTCTTTGCTCGAATATTTAGATGTGTTCTACTTTGTTTTTGTATACATGGAGATATATGTACATTAAAAACCATTAATGTACGATTTCTAAATATTTATAATAGGAGGGAGGGTCTTGAAAAGAAAGGAAAATTGAAAATGAAGTGTTCTGATAACACTTTAACATTATTTATGAGATATACATAAAAAACAATAACACTTTTTTCATCATAATTGTATTGGTGCTATAGTAATTTAAGATACAGATCTTAACATACAATGTAGTAGAACATACTTTAGAAGGAATTATTTATTAGAATTTGCCTACTATACTAAATCATTCGGAAAACAAATGACAATTTATGTCTTAAAATCGTACACAAATAACATATAAGAAATACCTAGAACTGTAGCATAGACGAATTACAAAATATATTTATGTAAATTAGTATCAAAATCTTTGAGTAAAATGGAAATTACATTAATAAACAAAACATAGTTAAACACTGGAAAAGGTTTAAGCAATATAGATATATAATATAAAAGGTTGCCACTTCTATAATCATCGATAAAGAACATTTGAGAAATTAAAGCAATGTAGTTCACTAACAAGGCCTTAAGCCTGCAATAAGGACCATTCCTCCTTAGTCCATAAACGAGAGTAAAACAATAAGTGACATAAAATAACAAATAAAGAAAATAACTTGAAGTCGGTTTTTCCTTAGGAACCTCACCCTTAATAAAGAGAGCTAGAAGGTTTTGAGGATTCTCCAACCTAGTAAGTACATAATCCAACGATTAAATTAAGAGCTTAAAGCAAAATTCCATCTGTAGATGAAAGGAATGCATTGAAGCGACATGGTAGATAGTACCTGAAACAAATATGACCAATAAGGAAGTTAATATACAGATAAGTGATTTTGTAGTCTTGAAAAAAATGAAATAACATGAAAGGTGTTAGTGTCCTATATTATAGTAGTCAAAAACAAGTTTTGTCTTTTCAAATTATTTTGGTAAATGTGTAAAGGTTTTGATATGATCTCTTAGACATCAAGCTAATGGTCTTTGTAAAGAATGTAAGATTTATTTATTGATGTAATTATGTTAGAGTTTGTGAAAGATGATGTAAAAATAGTTATAGAGTCCCTGAAGATTGAGTCAAGTAAGTCTAGGGTCGATGTCTCATACAAGATCATGAGTGAGGTCATAGTGAGTCTTGTCTTCTCATCATTGGCACAAATTAGTGGGGTCAGTTCATTCAGTTAGGTTGTTAACGTAATCATCTAGTTGTTTTCCTCGGCGAGAGACCGCAACATCCAATCAAACATATGTAGGTGGCAATTCAGCGCGCTTCTGCTGTGAGGGTTAATTTTCAAGGACAAAGGTTTGTAGCTTGAGAACATGTCTTTAAACAGGTTCCAAACATTGTAGAGGATGTCTTCTACCTACTCAACACTTTCAGAAGTCCAAGGAATGGATAGAACTATGAGAACCATGGAGTTGCTGCGCTTTTGGATAGTTGTTGCATTTTTTGACTATTTTTTGTTATCATTTTCAAAATCCTTTTTTGAGAAAATGGAGATGAATTTTGAAAAGGTGAAAGACTTTTTTGTCAAAAACAAGATAAATTACAATAACCTCCGTTAATTTTGCAACAAGTGTCATAGATTGGAAGATTCGAATGAATCATTACAGCCTATTTTTCAAATTTCGTTATTTCCTGTTTTAGACATGATCTTTGAATGCAGATTCTGAGTAGCTGTTGAAGAATTTTCGAAAATGGAGAGAGGTTTCTCTCAAGAAAAAGTTCATCAACAAAAACCTCCTTTATTTTTGCAGCATATATCATTATTAAAGAGACATGATTTAATATTGACCGCTATTTTCCATAAATTCGGTCCCTATTTCCTAGCAGAGAATTTCTAAATCTAATATAGTTGACTCTATCTTTGTGAAATGGTCGAGCTCGACCCCCTATGTCTAGGGATGAGATAATTTTATATATTTCATGAATTTTAGTGTGAAAAAGTTTGGTTGGTCAGATTGGATAGAAAGAGACTTTGTGTGCATTGTATTTTCTGAATATTTTCGCCAGTGAATGAAAGACAAAAGGTGATTTCTAGGGATTCCTGTGTCAGAGCTTGATGGTGTTGTGCTTATTTCATGTTGTAAGTTTGTCTTATGTTTTTACATCTCTTGAATGTATGTCTTCATGCTTGGAAGTGTTATCACTCAGGATGTTCCCTCGCTCCAGGAGGGAATACGGCCGAGGCAACCACTAACCAATCTTTCAGTTACAGATCCTAGCCAATCTGCAACCAGAGAGGGCTCTCTCTTTGTGTTTTAGATTTGTTTGATTGTATATTAGGCTAGTTATTAGGTACAAGTTTTGTTTGGTGTTTGGAAGATGACATTCAGTAGAACAAGGCAGTAAGTTAAGGGAAGTTCAGACCATTGGGTTGATGGAGTCTAATGGAAATGAACCTCTGGGATGGTTTCTTTAGCAATAAGACAACTACAGAGCAAGATAATTAAACACAAAACCATTTTGAAGCTGAAATAAGATGAAATGAAGTCAAGAAATGAAAGGCAATCAAGAATTTTTCATTATGTTAGCAGAGGGAAATTGTATAAACATTATCAGGGAGAAATTAAGAATTCCTTGATGATATTTAGAGTGAAAGAACCAGGGAGACAAGAGCAATCAAGAATTCTTGCCTATGCTAGTCCTGTGGAAAACATAAAAAATTACAGGAATTGAACACAGAGTACAGTAAACTAAATTATGGGTTATCTTTCTTTCATGTAACTTAGAGCATGATATTTAGATGATAAATAAGACACAAATACAGTAATATAAGTGTAAAGAAGACTTATTGATCCATGTATTAACATGAGAATTCTGCAATATATCCTTTTGCCGTTGATTCCACAACCAGTAAGTTCACCAACAAAGCATTCCAGCAAATTTTATTCTTGAAGAGTTCTCAGAAAACATACAGCGCAGGTCCAGAATGATATTCACCAACCAACAATAATACATCTCTTTAGCAAGTATTTATAGAAGTTTACAAAATATCCCATAGGGAAATATCTGGACATAAATTTATCCATCTACTCTGGCAGGAGCCATAACTAATGTGGAAAAGACTGCGCAACAATAACTGAGGAAATAAATGTGCTTTACTGGCTGCTGTAGGTGCCCTGTTTGTTGTTGACCCTTTGACTCTGATAGTCGGTTGATGACCGCTTTCCTGACGTGCTGTCCTTTGCCACCTGTGTCTGAGCCTACTTTATCCTTTGGCGCGAATCTTCTCCTCAGCCGATTTGATTTTCCCTGACACTTCCTTTTAGATGAAATGTGAATATTTTTCAAAAAGGGAGAATTCAACTTTATTTTGGCAGGATTTCAAGCATGCTCTGCCACCACTGATCTGTTGGTAACTGATGTTTTCTTAATTTAAGCAATATCTCATCGGCTTCAGTGTGCCTGTAATAATTGGGCCAGACTTGAAAAAGATGTGCTACCTCATGCTCAATAAAAAACAAATCTTCCAGTTTATCATATAAACTTTGCCCTGTGGGAGGGGCTGTCTCTTTTGTGCTGCTTGATGAAGTTGTAATATGATTTTGTATATAGGTATTTAACCTATGAGCATACTGTTCTTGTTTCAACAGCTTCCCACTGCTAGTGACTAGGCTAGGTAGACCTTTGCTTTGTAACATTGTCAATTTATATCTGAAGACTTCTATATCTGCCTGCATTTCCTGGCATTTTCTTTCTATTGTCTGCACAAAATTTCTCATAGTTAGCACCTTTTTAACTCTTAAAATAGTTTATGTTTTGTTATGAATGTCCAAGGATGCTAACTGTTCACTGGTATGAGTATTCAAAAAATGGATCATCTGGTTGGCCTGCTCAGGTTTATTGGCTAATAATACCCTGGCCTTTTGGGTCTCATACTAAGCCACTCCTATCAATTCTATCTGATAAAAAATGGTTTGTATAGCTATCCACTGATCAGCAATAGCTTTGCCAATCTTATCCCACAAAATCGTCTTTATTTCAGTCAGGGTTCTTTGGAGAGTGAGGTCCTTCTCCAAGGCCTTTATTTTGTTCTCTAGGGCCTTTACTTCCCTGGTCTTCTCGGCAACAATCATCTTTGATTTGTCATAACTAGCCTCAATCTTGGCTAGTTTTTCCTTAGTCTCCTTGAGCTCTGCCATCTGGGTCTCTAAGGCCTTTATTTCTTTCATCATTTCCTCCATGCTTATACTGGCCTCTTGCAATGCAGCTGTTGTAGCTGCTGTTGAAGTTGAGGCACCTGTTGCTGAAGCTGGATCCAGGGGAGGTGTTGTTGTAGTGACTGTTGGAGGAGGAGCTGTGATTATTAGAGCTGTTTGGGACGGTTGAGGGGCCAACTGTGGCTGTTTCCCTTATTGAGCCTCTTCTAATGCTTTTTCTGTGTCCAACAGCCTTTGGTTCATCCTCATAAGCAGGCTGACCACATCCTCTAGTTCCTGTTGTTGTGCCACCTCTGTAGTTTGAGGATGTATGGTAGCTGGCAGCTAGCTTCAATTGTCTTCTCAGAGCTGCTATGTCCTCCTCCTTTTTCTTGATTAAGGCCTGTGCGCCTTTGGGATCCTTAGGATCATGTCCCAACTCCATAATGATCTCTTCCAAGGATTTTATCTTGTTATCCTTGGCCAATGAGGAGGCTTTCTCTAGCTCTAGTTGGGTAGAAGTATTATACAAAGAATTTTGCAATCTATGGGCCATTAGAGCCTTATCTGCTAGGGTGGAGTATACCATTTCTCCAACCTGTTTATGCAACTCAATCTGGTCTATTGGATGGATGTCTTTGGCAAGAACCTCCAGATTGGTTCTGATAGTCTGCAACTGATTGTGGCTGTTGTACAGTGGGTCTGAAGTGACTGAGAGTCATCTTCCCTGCTTGCATGTCATAGGCTGCCATCAACCTTTTTCGATTTGTAGGTGCCACTCTCATCAATTGATTGTAAAGCTGAAACCTTATTGGTTCGTTTCTAGCTTTGATCTCAGTGAATGCTCATTTAATATTCGAGCCCTGCTGGGTCTGCTGCTTGGAGGATGAAACCTCCCCACCTGGTTGTCTCTCTTGCTCCTATTGAAAGGAACTAGCTGATGTTTCCAAAACAGGAGGGATCTGCTGTTTAGAAGTTCCCTCACCCCTGATATTGCTTGTGGTTTCTTCAGTAAATTCCTCCTCGGAATAGGGGTTTAATCTCTGTCTCTTTTCCCCTTGCTGGTCTGTAGGTGTCCCTGTGGAGGTATCTTCAGGTTTGTCCCTCTTTTTAGCTCTTTCTTCATTGTGAGGGGTTTGCAGCACAGGGACTTCAGGTGCCTTCATTTGGGTTGAAGGGCCTTGTTCTTGACTCTTTTCCTGATTTATGGATGGCTGCTCTGCCATTGTACTCTGCTGTTCTGAATGCTCAATTTCCTTGCCTTTCCCTGTAGGTGAAATGGTTTCTTTAGCCTGCTGTTGTGAAGGTGTAGCAGTTGATGTGCTTGCTCTAATATGTTGAGGTTGTGTGAAGGTGACATGTGCAAAATAATCCAGGTCAATTCTTTTCTCATGTTCTTTCATATCTTTTTCTAATCTTTATTCTTCAGTAAGATCTTCATCATCTAGTGTTCCTTCTACCCATTCTTGTTGGTTAGCATATTGTTCAATGTGAGGGATTGGCTGGTGCACATATCCTGAAAGCATGTGTTTGATTCTTCTAAGGCTTATGAAATGTTCAGGGTCATATGGTGCCCAAAAGAAGCTTTGTTTCAGCATGAGCTCTTCGCCTAGCATATTGTTTGCATCCTTCGAGGCTTCTTCCCTTTTATTGAAAACAAAAGGACCCAATTGATGTCTGATTTTAAGCTGTGCTTTCTTGTTTTTCCCATGGAAATGAATCAAATCAGCACTACTGAATTGCCTGAAATATTCCAAGACAAAAAGTCTCATGGGGACATATCTTGGCATCTTATAGGGAGGCAACTCACAACCATAAATTCTGATCACTGTGTGGTTTTGGTAGAAGTACCAATCACCAATGCTGTAGTCCTTTGAAAGATGTAAGATTCTTTGCATTTCAACAATGAGCCTGCTAGGAGGAGTCATCATCAATAGGCAAGTGGCTGGGTAGATGAACATGTCCACAAACTCACAATATGTGTAGGGAGAGAGGTGGACTTCATGGAACACTGAGGTCTAGAAGATAACAAATCTTCTCTCTCCTTTTGAGTCTAGTCGCTTGAGAGGAACTTTGAAACTATCAGGGTGATAGTACAGCAGCAGATGGTAAATGTAGGAGGTATACTTAAACACTCTTTCTCTCTCCATCATTATAAATTATTCATGTATTTTGTTTGCTATGAAGGTATAGTCATACATGATAGCAGGGGGCTGTCCTGGAGTGAACATGGTTAATAGCAGAAACACAATTTCATCCACAAATTCTCCTGTTTTGCATCCTAAAATGTAGGAAATCATATTTACCAGGAGCCTGCCTGTTTCATTGAATGAGACTTGATGATAGGGTGGAGGATTATTGGCCTGGCACTATGGCTACATGAACAACTGACCTACCCTTGATATTTCTGAACTAGAGAGCTTTGCACCCTTATCAAGCAAGAGCTTCATTGTAAGAGGAACCAGAGGCTGTGGTGGCTCAAAGTTCAGCATTTCATTTATGGATTGAGGAGTGATGTAGAACAGTACAAACCCATCTGGAGTGAGGATTGCACTCTGTGTGGGGTCATAGTTTACATGACACAGATGAATGAAGTCAGGCAACACATTGATTGATGGGAGGTAGTAGATGGGCATACTAGATTACCAGATTCCTAGGATATCAGTGTTATTTCTGTGATTGTTTCTGAAGTGACACACAGTTTTAAGGTGAGACTTGAGGCCCATCATATCCTTGATCTGGAAGTCCTTGTCTACCAAAGGTAACCACTCTAAATCCATGTGTGGAGCATTCAAAGGAGCAATGTTGAGAGCCAGTGGAGCCTCCATCTTTCAACTGTTTGTGTTGTGATTATAATATAGGTGTATGCAACAACAGGTAATAGGACTCTGGCTCTGAGGCTTTTGTCAGGATTATGGAGATTGAGTTTTATCTCAAATTGACCTCACTGTATAAAACTTATGGTTTAGACCAATTGTGGCAGAGTCTGGCAGTGTCTTTTCAAATGAATTAGCTGGATTTCAGGCTCCGTGAGCAGAATGCAGAGGAAATGGGCTTGAATTTTGGCCGAAGGGGCGAAAGCTTGCAGAGGGAAGTGGAAGTTGAGGAATTCCCTTTAGAAAACAGGAGAAAACAGAAGAAACAGGGTGCTTGACAATTTTAGCTCAATACTTGGGAAGTTTTGGACTCTCTGCCGGCAAAAATGGGCTTAAAACGTATTTTAATGGCGGAATTTGCAGAGGAGGACGAGTTTGCTGGGTTACTCTTGCACAGAGGTTCACCTGGTGAATTTAGAGGTGGAAAGGGGCTAGAGTGTATTTTAGTTTTAATTTGCAGGTGCTTAATGAATTTCAATGAAGAAACTGCGGAAAAACAGGGTTTATGGTCGACAGCGGGTAAATACTTGTTTTTGATGGCGCAGAGGGCACTGAGCAGGTACAGCTCGAGCTGCGGGGTCAAGATATGGAGCCGAATTCACAGGGTGATGGACTGTGCATGTTGGTGGCTGATTGAACGTAAAAACGCATGCAAGCGGCTCCACTAGCGCATAATAGAAAATACACAAAATAGTCATTTTCACGACTTTTTTTTATTATCGAATTTTGGACATTTTTAGCGCTTTTGGCGCTTTTTAGTGATGATGTTAGCATGACGTAATTTTGGCGTGTAGCGGGTACAGAGGGTGACGTGGCAGCTGATGCGTATGATGACGTGGCAGATGACACGTTGGCGGGGTAGTGATGTCAGCAGGTGAGGTGGCAGTGGTACAGAGCAGCGGTGGGAGACGTGGATGCAACGTCATACGGTGACGTAAGCGGAAGGAAAAAGGGTGGTAAGTGGTTTCGATCGGACCGCCTTTGGTACGGGGGCAGTATCTGTCAGAGGCGGCCTGATGCAATCAACAGGAGACAAGTGTCACTGTGTACGACGGTGAAGCCGTCGACCATCGGGTACTAACGTCCCGTCGTCGGGGCGCGTCCGATATGGATTAGGACCATCGGATCTGTGGGGGGCGATCTGACGGTGGACGGGAGGGCGATGTGATCGGGCTTTAGCAGAGGAGCGCGTACGATAAACCTTAATTTTTCAAAGGTTTCGGGCGGGTTTTAAACTTTGGTTATGGGTTTTATGTATTTTATACAGTGCTGGTTTGGTTATTAGTTTAACCAAATGTTAAACTAAACCCATTATATATATGCGCACGGGGTTATTAGCATGCTTTAGGAGGGGGGGTTCAACTGTGGTTATTTATTTAACCTGAGGTTAAATAAACCCGACGGTTTACACATGAAAGGGCTATTATTAAAGTCCCAAATGAACTTAATAACCCCGAAACTGTTATATGGCTATAATTGCCAATGGGTAGGGATATTTAAATTTTTTGGGTTTTTTATATAGTTTTTGTATGATAGGGATGGGTAAATGATTAAGGGAGCTAAATAATAGAGTTACAGGTTAATATGACTTTATGGAATGAAACTACATGGATAGATGCTAAGTTTGTAAAGTGAAAACTTAGACATAAGAAAATGAAAGGAGTATGGAATGATGATTTTTACACAAGAAATGTGGCTTCTTTTCCTTAAGTAAACTCAGAGTTTGACTTAGCACTTCTCCTAGAATGAAGTGAAACATGACTATTGGGCGGATCCCAAGGTCCTTGAGGGGATGTTAGTAAAAGATTTCTGGGGTAATGATGTGGAAATTAGTCATGCTTCCATTGTTTTGTAGTCCAACAACTGCCATGGTACCAATGTCATTGATGAGATGAGTCTTTCCTGACAAGACAAAAAGTGATTATAACCTTGCTTCTGCAACCTCAAACTGCCTACCCAGCCTAATACACCTAGCATTTTTTCTTCCTTTGGATTGGGTGCATTTGGACTAGCAAACCCTGATTGTCCTCTTTTCTTTTGACTGTCCTCCTATCTAAATGTACCCTGATCTCTTCCAAGGGCCTAGATTAAGCAGTTGGGCTCCTTAATTTCTCTACCTATCTACTCATCTGCCAAGCTTGAACTGTTTGAGCAAATCTTATTCTCTATTCTAAAACAAGAAATTTAAACATGAACTAGCCAGGATTGCACTGTCTGGCTATTCATCAACTGTAAGAAAATCAGTAATCGCACTTCCTTGTTTGCATGTGTCATCAAGCCATTCACCTGGTCCTCCCTTGGAATTGCTTTCTTTTCTTTTTATCTGAATCTTGATTCTTGATAATATGGAACCTTTGTAGCATGGAAAGGATGATCATATTTGGCATTTCCATAGTCAATCATGAAAAATGACACCTATTGGTATAGGAACCTAACAGGAAGAACCATATGTTTAGCTCATAATTCATTTAAAAGGTGTTTTGACTTAGTTTTACAAAGTGATCTATGTTTTCCTCTTAAAGCAACATTCATAATTTATCCGCAGTTTGATACTCTTTGTGTTGTTTCCATCTTTTGTCACACTCAACCTCCTACAATGAATTAATTCCATCAACAAGACTGCCTACCTTGCCCCTATGGAAAAACCCTTTCTCTCTTCATCTTATCACTAGATAAATAATCAATTTGACATGACTCCATGGCTAATGGATCTATCTCCTTTATTACCAACAGACCTTTGAAAATCAAACCTTATTGAGCACTGTACCTAGCATAACTATACTTATTAAGCTACCAACCTTATTGAGCACTATACTTAGCCTAATAGTGGTTTGTGGTTACCTCTGAAATTCTCTCCTCAACCTAGGGAAATTATAGAGTGCTAGCATTCTGGCGTCGTTATCGGGGAGCGAAAGGTTCCATCTTCCCTAGGAAAGAACCATCATGTTCCAGATCTAATTATTGGTGGTGAGCAGTGATCAAACACAAGAAGGCTATGCATTATTCACCGGGCAACTCCATTGCCAAACAATCCAGAGTTCAGAGCATCTATGGTGACTCCACTATTTAAAAAATTCAGAGTTTAAAGTGTAGATCTAGTTGCCTAGCCAATCGAGATGATCAAGTATGTTGAAGATCCTTTGTCTATTGAAGGTTTTAGATAATATTTTGATATATTTGATGATTATCAAGTGGAAGAATCTTTCTCGGTTTTTTTGCCTAGGTATTTAAGATTAAACAAATGTTTTGAGGAGAAAAGCTATTTTAAGAATCATTTGTTGAAAAAATTGAGAAATATATTAAAGCCTTAGAGATTCAAATTCAGTCCCACAATTTCCAATGTCAAAATTAGTCCTTTGAGAACCTTTTCCAACCAAAACGATATGAGTTAGTGTTGCCCTATGATTTTCAGATTGATGAATGTTCTAATTTTGAACACAAGTTTGACAATGCATAGTCGAATTTATGGTTTGACATAGTGAATACATCTGAAAAGTTCAGCCATGACAAGACATTCATTGAATACCCTAAGGATCATTGAATAAATCATGTCTTTTATGATCCTGTAGCTCACTATATGGAATGTTTTTTCAACTTGTGTTTTCAATCATGTTTTATTTTTACCCTAACTTATAGGCTTTCAACCCCAAAACTGTTACGCAGGACCTCCGCTACCCAACACATACAACATCAAACCCTTCACAGATGAGGTATTATGTGATGTTTCTCCCCTTGATGTTTGTGATGTATTATTAGGCCAACCATACTTATGGAAGTGACATGATCCAGGTGGATGTTGGTGGCCATCCACCTAGCCCATTTGGACCCCCACAACTGTCTCTTTCAGTCTTTTCAGTTTTCTAAATTGTAGCACAGTTTACCATTTTTAGCATTTTTTCGGGTCTTGAACTTCCTGAGCCGTTTTGAGGCCCTAAATGATGTTTTTTGGGAAATATAGGGGCAACATGGGACCATGGGCCAATGTTTCCCTTCCCAAAGTGGTAGTGCTCAGATAGATCTTTCTAATGAGCTATCATACGCGTCAAACGAAGATCGTATGCCAAAGTTACGACCCCGGGAAATTGATGTGCCAATTTACCCAAACAGGGCCCACAATTTGGCATTTCATCTTCTAGGGTTAGGTTTTGGGATGTGAAGGGTTTTCCGTTGTTTCTCAATAATAAATAGGCCTTCGAGCCTCATTGTAACACAGTTCAGAGGCATGTAGCCGCCACATCTCTTCTTAGAGATAAGCTACCATCGCCCTAGCTCGTTTATTTT
>APFE030648337.1:15414-29999 GCA_000404065.3 Pinus taeda | reverse complement strand
GACTACACCACACCCGCAGCCGTACAGTATCGGGTGGCTTCATGAAGGACGAGATCTGAAAGTTCGCCAGCAGTGCCGTCTTCCCTACAGCATCAAACCATTCACAGACGAGGTATTGTGTGATGTTACACCTCTGGATGTTTGCGATGTATTATTAGGACAGCCATACTTGTGGAAGCGACATGCTGTGTATGAGTCAAGGCCTCGCGCTGTCATTATTTCTTTGGGTGATTCATTATACAGGATACGGGAGGTAGCCCCACCTACCGCCACATCTTTGATCACTGCTAAGAAAGGCAACAAGCTCATCTCCCAGACCAGGAAATTCATCTGTCTAGTTCACTCCCAAAGTAAGGGGAAGATTGTCACCACATCCATGACCCCCGCGAAGGGTTCCTCCAAGCAGCAGCAACAGCAAAGGGATACAGTCATGACAAGACACAGGAACAACTTCTCCTCACCCACAGGGGTACCACGCAAGTTTCAGGTGGGCGAAAAAGTTTGGTTACATCTGCAGACAGAACGCCTTACCAAAACCCATTAGAAACTCAGGCGACTCCGACATGGTCCTTACACCAGTGCCAAGGTTACGGGAAACAATGCTTTGAAGCACAACATTCCTCCATTCCTTGGCTTGCACCGAGTGTTCAATCTGGACCATCGTTGACCATGCTTCCCACCATTTCTGGACACATCAGAGATTGCAGAACAACTCACCAGAGACCCAGCTCAGCAGAAGCTTCCTCATCTCAGGGAGGAACTCAATGCAATGGGGACCATTGCTTCCTAAGGGGGGAGGAATGATCTAGGTAGATGTTGGTTGCCACCCACCTAGCCCATTTGGACCCCCACAACTGTTTCTTTTAGTCTTTTCAGTTTCCTAAATTATAGCACAGTTTACTATTTTTAGCAGTTTTTCGGGTCCTTAACTTCCGGATCCATTTTGAGGCCCTAAACGACGTTTTTTGGGAAATCTGTTGCACTTCCCAAAGTGGTAGAGCTTGGATAGATCTTTCTAACGAGCTATCGTACGTGTCAAACGGAGATCGTATGCCAAAGTTACGACCCCGGGAAATTGATGTACCAATTTACCCAAACGGGGCCCACATATTTGGCGTTTCTCTTCTAGGGTTAGGTTTTGGGATGTGAAGGGTTTTCCATTGTTTCTCAACAATAAATAAGGCCTTTGAGCCTCATTGTAACACAGTTCAGAGGCATGTAGCCACCACATCTCTTCTCAGAGATAAGCTACCATCGCCCTAGCTGGTTTATTTTCAACTCCGTTTGTAAGCATATTTCAGTATTTTCCATTAATGAAATGAAGTATTATTTCCACTGCATCTTTGTGTATATGGTTATCTCTGTATTTTGTTGCGTTCCTGTTTAAATCCGAATCATGACATGATGTGTATGAGTCAAGGCCTTGTGCTGTTATTGTTACCTTGGGAAATAAGTTGTACAAGATACTGGAGGTAGCACCGCCTACCACCATCTATTTGGTTACTACAAAACAATGTAGTAACCTCATTTCCAAAACCGGGAAATTTGTTTTCCTGATGATACGCCCTAAGGGAAAGAAGAAGACAGTGGCCACGACCTCTAGACAGGGCCCCTCCGCATGACAACAACAAATGGATAAGATCATGGAGGTGTACATGGACATATTCACCTCCCCGCAGGGGTGCCTTTGCACTGTCAGGTCAATCACTCCATCGATCTAACCCTAGGTGCGCCATTGCCCAATGGACCAATCTATCGGTGCTTCGTTCTGGATAATGATGAAATCAAGAGGCAGATTCAGGAGCTGCTACAAAAAGGTCACATCCATCTGAGTTCATCACCTTGTGGGAGCCCAATCGTGTTGGTACAGAAGAAGGATGGGACTTGGAGACTCTGTATTGATTATCGAGCACTGAACAAGATCACTGTTAGGAATAGGTACCCGATCCCATGGATTGATGACCTTTTGGACCAACTGAAGGGGGGAAATATTTCAGCAAGATCGACTTCAAATTAGGATATCACCAAGTACCAATCGAACCCTCCGATGTGTGGAAGACTGCGTTCAAAGCCAAAGAGGGCCTTTTCGAATGGCTGGTTATGCCTTTTGGGTTGACAAATGCTCCTCCAACCTTCATGAGGCTAATGGATGACATCTTGTGGCCATTCACCAACTCATTTGTAGTAGTATACTTGGATGACATCTTGATCTTCATCCAGTGTTGGGAAGAGCACCTCCACCACATCCGACAGGTTCTCCAAACACTGCGGCAACACAAGCTATGTGCCAATTTGGAGAAATTCACTTTTGGCATGACCCAGGTTCAGTATCTGGGATAGATTATTGATGAACAGGGGGTGCATGTGGATCCAGCCAAGATCCAAGTCATTCGGGATTGGCCAGCTCCAACCACTCTGACAAAGCTCTGCAGCTTTCTGGGTCTTAACAATTTCTACTGCAGGTTCATGTTGGGATTCTCTCATATGAATTGGACCTTGAGTCAAGTCACCAAGGGAGGAGTGAAAGAAAAATTATTTTGGGTTGAATCTCAACTGAAGGCATTCACATAGTTCAAACATCACCTCTGCTTTGCACAAGTGCTCACATTACCAGACTTGCAACAACCATTTGAGATCGAGATAGATGCCTCTGACTATGCTATTAGGGCAGTCCTTACTCAATAGCAGCATCCAGTAGCATATCACAGTGAGACACTTTCAGACACAGTCTAGAAGTATCCTACTTATGACAAAGAGATGTATTCCATTGTGCAGGCCTACCGACAATGGAAACATTACATTTTGGGGAAGCAAATGGTCATCCACATAGACCACCGACCCCTGCAGTTCATACAGACACAAGGGAAGTTTCAAAATGATCACCATAAGAAGTGGCCCACATACCTGTAACAATTCCATTTGAATATCAAGTATAAGCAAGGCAGCACCAATAATGTCGCAGATTGCCTCAGCTGACCATCAATCATGGCGTTAACCACCGTGCTCAACTCTTGTGGGCATGAGACTTCTCATTGGACACTTCTCTACAAATGTGATCCAGAATTTGGCCACACATACCAGACGCACTTGGAGGTTTAGAAAGTTCCAGATTTTCACCTCCAAGATGCCCTATTATGCCACCTGGGACACCTTTGTGTTCCTTCAAGCAAGCGCGCCAAGATGATTTGGGAAGCACACTATAGTTGGGCCGGTGGGAATTTTGGGGTCAAGAAAATGGTGGCAATACTGCAAAAGTATTTCTATTGGCCGAATCTTCGACATGATGTCACGAAGTACATAAGATCCTGCACTGCCTGCACCATTGCTAAACCAACCATCAAATGAAAGGCCTCTATACTCCACTGCCTACCCCTAGTAGACCTTGGGAATCCATCTGCATGGATTACATGTCGGGCCTTCCTTCTACTAAGCATGGAAACAACTGTGTTTTTGTGGTCATCGATAGATTCTCAAAGATGGCCATTATGTCTTCTTGCAAGAAGAATATCACAGTGGAAGCCACTACTAAAATCTTTTTTGAACGAGCCTGGGTACACTTTGGGATCCCACAATCTATCATCTCAGATCGAGACAATAGGTTCCTGAGTACATTTTGGTCCAGTCTCTGGTCGATGCTGGACATCGAGCTCACTAAGTCCACAAATTTCCATCCCCAAACTGATGGCTAGATAGAGGTCATCAACATGATTACACATTCTGCGCATGTAAAACTCAAAGAATCCACGCACATGAGATGAGAGCCTTCCCTATTTCCAACAGAGCTATAACTAAGCTCTCCATAGCTGGACTGGCCACAACCCTTTTCAGGTGGGCTTGGGATTCCGGCCACTATGTCCCATTGATGTGGCCATGCCATTTGCAGCTACTCAGGTAGATTCGGCTCACGTCTAGTCTGAAACCGAGAAGCAGACAACTTCATTGAGCACATCCAATATATCCACCAACAAGTCCACGACATTCTGGAGAAATCAAATTCCAAGTACAGGCAGCAACATGATTAACATTGGGTGCCACACAAGTTTTAGGTGGGCAACAAATTTTGGTTGCATTTGTAAAAGGAACGCCTTACCGGAGTCTATCGGAAATTCAGACCACTCTGATATGGTCCTAATGCCATTACCAAGGCTGTGGGAGACAATGAATTTGAGCATGGAATCCCCCCAAGCCATGGTTTGGGGCTCAAAGCCCAAGTTTTGACCCAATATTGTTGTAAAGACTCAACGAGATGTGGGCGTGGAGTGCGAAATGTATGATAGAGTCACAGGGTTGTCTACCCTAGTCTTGTAATGTAATGTCGGCCTACCCATGGTCCACAGACCATGGGATTGTATAAATAGAACGAGGAGCTAAGTTTAAAAATAAGAGGCAAGGAAGAAAGTAGAAGAATAGAGCAAGAGTCTAGGTGTGCCTTGTGTCGTAGAGTAGGAGAAGGCTCTGCAGCTGAGTGCGCAGAGGCCTAGTATTCCGCAGCTTTCCGCAGCTGAGTGCGCAGACCCCTATAGCTGATTGCACAGGGTGGAGTCGAGTTTGTAACCAAAGAAGAAAATAATAAAGAGAAGTTTTATCTAAATTCTGTGTATCTATTCTTGGGTTATTACATGTTTGATATAAATTGCAAATATACTATTTATTTACTGCGCGCACTTGTATGAATGATTTATATTGCTAAGTATAACTTAACGCATACAAGTAGGCTAAGTTAATCAACTAACGGTGGAACACTAGTAAGGACTTGGGTAATAATAGGATTCGCCCCCCGAGTAGAGCTGTGCGAAGACAACATCTCAGGCTGTGAGGTACGGGTAAGTGCGCGTAGCGACGGGTGTGCAGGGATGAACCGTGGACCACTTGAACTCATTAGACATCTCCAGGGTGTGGAAACCTGGTTCTAGCTCCCTCCCATACTACTTTGGGTGAGACCTCAGTCCGCGCTTTGTGGAATGTTGCCGAAAGGGCTAGTAGTACCAGGATTTGTTTGGCTAAATCACCTCTGAACCTGGGTCAAGCCCCAACAAGCCAACAAATGGTTCTGTTGTTGAGACTGGGCGCCAAATCAGCTCTGAACTTGGGTCAGGCCCCAACAAGCCAACAAATGGTTCCGTTGTTGAGATTGGGATCTGCATAAGAGATGTCTAATCTCGTGTCACTAGAATCCATCAAAGAAAGAAATTGAAGAGTGGCTGGACAAAAATATTCATGAGTTCACGGCGCATGAAAACAGGAATCCGTGAGTATCGAAGGAACTGTGGTTAGAGCACTACTTATATACAAAAATCCATGGAATTTTCTTTGCATCCTTCCCCTCTGAGTTGTACGGGTGGATCGCAAAGCTAGTAGACAAGCAAGGAAGGTGTAGGCTCGAAAAACCTATTGTGTGGACTCCAGAGTTGGTGCGCTGACTAGAAGCATCGAAAAATAAGATCGCGCACACTGTGGACCATTGACTCGATCGAATTATAAGAGGGTTTATCACCGAGTTTGCGATAGATACTTCAGTGAACTACAACGAGGAAGAATGATGCTATTGTGTGAAAAGCGGGTTATGCGAATAAATTGATGTTTGGGGCTACGCGAAGTGGGAGGATCTATAAAAATGAAGGTAGCACAGAGATAGAAACTAGCCCCTTGATTTTGCCTTGGCGAGAAAGCGAGGAAGAGCTCGCGAAAGTTTCACTAATAAGTACGATCAGTCTGATAAGGCAGCGAATTCCACGCATACCACCCGCACCTACACCACCACTAGTTTCACCATCTTCACCCCCATCTCCACCCACACCACCTCTACGACCACCACAGTTCAATATGGCAAGCGCAATAAAGTTGTCGGTGTTCAAAAGAGTAGGCAACAATGATCCAAACCAATTTTGGTTCATGGTAAAGCCTATATGGGAAGCGCAAGGAGTCACGGATGACAACATAAAGAAGGCAATGCTGGTAAGTGCATTGCAAGATCGCGCATTGACGTGGTACATTAAGAATTCTAATGATAATCCAAACACAGGGATCGTGGATATCCAAGCTGCGCTAAATAGGGAATTTATCAAGCCAAAATCGGAGACACAGTCGATTCTCGGGTTTAAGGAAATCATGATTCTTCCAGGTGAGACCCCCTCGGAGCTGGATCAAAGACTGAAGGGTATGATTCACGAAGCCAACATGACCTTGACGGATGCACAACACCGTGCATGGTTTGTAGCATCACTAACGTTGCATCTAAGGACCGTGCTGTCACAACAAAAGTTATTCACCCAGGCTGAAGCTTTGGAGATTTCAGTGAGACTGCATGAGACCCCAATACAAGATCCTAGTCTTGGAGTCCAACAGATCCACGTACAATTGAAAAAATTGTGTCTGGAGATGCAGAGTTTGAAACAGGACTGGACAACTCGTCCAGAAGCACGCGAGGAGGTATGGTGCATAAAGTGCAAAGGCCAGGGACATGACAAGGACCATTGTCTAGTTTCTGTGAACTAGCAAGAGGATGGAGGGCCAATTCCATTGAGACCAGAGGCACAAGCAGGACTAAGCGCGGTGCCTACATTATGGTGTGCAATTTGTCAGATAGGAGGAAAGCATGCTACAAATAACTGCCATCTATTACAAAAGTATACGCAGACGTCCCAACAGTTGTTCTGTAATTTCTGCAGATCAGTAGGCCATGTCGAGCACACCTATAGAAGTTATGAATTGATGATGGATCAAACCCTTACCTACAGAGTTCGGACCGAAACGCGAGCCCTCGATCAAAATGCAGAGATGGCGTGCACTGGATTTCAGGGGCGCAATCGCGGTCGAGGTGGAATGGGACCAGGAAGGGGTCGCGGAGAGTTGATTTATTACAATTGCGGAGGGCCAGGGAATTATGCCCGTGATTGTACAAATCCGATAAGAGCATCATGTTTATATTGTACCTAGTTTGATCATGAGACAAAGGACTACCCCACGCTGATAGCAAGGTTGCGCGATAAAGGAACACTCCAACCTCCACCAACTCAGAACCTGCAAATGATGAGGTCTGAGTTGCACGAAGAGGACTCGAATGTAAACATTGTGCTCCGAAGTGGTATTATGACAAGAGATGACAAGGGCAAGCAGCCTAAAGAAAGTGCCTGGGTTTGCAAGGCTCTAACAAAGGAACTAGAGTTCGATTTGGAGCACGCAAAGGATACATTCATGGAAGCTAAGAAAAGCTTCATGAAGGGCTCCACTTCAAGTAGTAAAGACAAAATAAAACTGGAGATGGACCCATCAACGCTCACTACCTTTTTGGAGACATGCATGAAGCTGCTGTGTGACAACAAAGCGGTGAAGGGACTGCAAGAACTCATCACTAGATGTGCTGGATCAGGGGAACGGCATGTAGTTTGGAAGCTCGGGAAGCACACAACGTGAATAAGAGGGAGATGAGATTGATTGCACAAATAAGGGAATATGAAATGGATCAAGTGATTTTGGATTTAGGATCGGACGCCAACGTACTTCCAAAGCAGACATGGGAGCGTATGGGCAGGCCCGTGTTGCAATGGTCTCCTATTAAATTGTGAATGGCGAACCAAAAAAAGATCTTACTGATGGAAAGATTGCAGGGAATAATGGTAGATATTGAAGGTGTGAGCGTGGTTTCAGATCTCGAAGTGATAGAGATTTTTGATGAAACAATCCCTATCACACACTATTAGGAATAGATTGGGCCACTGACATGAATGGAGTGATAAATCTAAAGAAGCCCAAGATTATTTTTGAGAAAAAGTCACTACGCATAGTGGTACCTTTAGACCCTGCGGAAGGATCGTGCTACACATAGCTAGTGCACGATGACGATCTAGAATGTATCTACAAGATAACCGCTTGGGAATAGGATTGGGTGAATCCTACTATGAATGGCAGGATTTCGTGGGAGCGCGAAAGCTCCTGTACCTCAGATTCAGATGAGGAAATAAAACGATGGCAGAACCGGTTACACGAGGTAACCACGCTCAATTGCAACATGATGGTAAGATCATTGCGTTGCGTGACAACAGAGGTAAGGGATCTACCTATGTATGACAGGTTGACAGCGGTGGATGATTTCTTGAACAAATTTGAAAGAGAGGTGCCAGAACAACAGTGGTTCGATGCTCTGAAATGGGCATTGCACGCTACACCCACAAGATGGTGGGGTATGCATCAAAGAAGTTTTGAGGACTGGCACAAATGCAGAGGGGTGATGCTTATGTGGTTTGGAAAGCCTTAGATGCACATGGAAGCCGGGTATGATAGACGAAACAACCCGTGCGCCCACCTCTCCCGATGGGTACAGGCATATGGTACGCGACCTGCACGAACGCACACCATCCTCATGATAGGAAACAGGACCAACAAGTAGGAGCGGGTAGGATAAGACCAAGCGTGTCACAGATTATCCACGTGGAAGCCTTTGACAAAGTATGTGAAGTACTGAACACGGTCCACCATGTGAGACGCACTGACTAGGATCTGTGCCTACCAACGGTTCTATGGACTTATAGGACCATGTGCAAAACCTTGACTGCGCGATCACTTCCGACGCTGAAGTATGAAGCAGATGCTGTAATCCTTATGGAGCAAGCAAAGCCTAGTCCATGCGTGACAACACTTGTAGATAAAATGGTTTGCGAAGCCCGGAAAGAAGAAATCACACAGCTGCAAGAGATAGTACACATGAGACTTAAGGAAGAAATCCAATAGGGAAATCTTAGACTCCATGAACTTGAAAAAGAAAGGGTACAGTTAAGGGAGAAAAGCGCTTTGATGGACACAGAGGTCAAGAAGCTAGAAGACAAGATAAAGGAAGAGTTTCTCACCGAGAAAAATAGGATGATAAGGCAAGGTGCAAACAATCATACTGACAAGTTTGAGAACTATTGTGATGAATTTCTTAGTCTGATGCCTTGGCTTGGACCATATCGTCAAGCGTAGTGACTAGGGTAGCGTGTTGCAAATGAGGATGTGCGCAACCATAGAAGCTAGGGATTCTTCGAGAACCATGATAGAGGACAGGGTGGCACCCCACACGGGTGGTGTGACCACCTGACTAACCAAGGGAAGGAGAGTCTTAGCATTCTAGGTAGTTGGAAGGGAGCGCGGAACTATAAACTATCCTACTCGGGAGCTGCGTGATATTGGAGATGCACGCAGAAGCAAAGAGTCACAAGGTCCACGACCACGCATGGGGGACCGCATTGCTACGTAGATTGGCCAGAAAGTAACCGTTGAAGTCACTGTTCATGATGGGATGATCGACTTGAGGCCAAACGGAGCGGGCGACAGACAGTTAAGACATGATTTATGGGAAAGATTTGGGAAAATCTGCTACCAAGAAAGCATTAATGGACCAGAATTGGGGGGAATGGTCAAATTCGAATTCAAAAGGTGCTATAAAACACAAAGGGCTTCCCAGCAAACAACAATTGGTGATTTGAGAATTGAGTGATTGAGTAGAGCATTAAGCATTGAGAGCCAAGCGAAAATTAAGCCCCTGAGTTTGCGAGCGACAGAATACAACCTAGATACGATGACAACAACTAACGATGGTATGGGAATTTAAGAGGTAATCGTCGGCAAGGCCGCACAGATCCCAATAGTGGAGGATGTTCTAGAAGGTGACGGGGTTGTGGCAAAGATCCCCAAATCACCGCATACACCATGATCTAAGAAGGATAAACATGAAATGGCTCTAGTATGTGTGTCCCCGAGGAACCTGTTGCGCAGCAAACTATTAATGGAAGAGAAGAGGAAAGCTGTCACATTAGAAACAGATGAGGAGGAAGAAGATTTGCAGGCCCTGATCATCGCATAGGTGTTGAGATTTTCTGTTTTAAATAAAATAGGCAAAAATCTCAGTAGGTGACAACAATAGGAATTTGTTGCTATATTAGCTCCAGGTTGTTGGGAGAGAGTTAATGCATCCTATATTTGATGTGAGAGGATTTATGAGGCAGTTAGATTCTCTTAGCTATAAATCAGATGTCCATACAGATTGTTTTGAGAGAGAGTTTGTGAGGAATTGATTAATTTCTGTAATCTCCTGTTTGATTAATAAAGATTGCCGATGCCTATGTTTGGTGGACGTAGCCCAGATTGGTTGGGTGAACCACGTTAATCTGCTGTCTTCTATGCATGATTATTTTTTTCTGTGTATATTTGTTTGGTTGCTGCACACCTTGCCTCTAACAAATGGTATCAGAGCAAGTTGGAGGCGTCGTGTGAGCGTGAGGGTGCTTAGTTTGCTGCGTGGACCAACTGATTGCGTGGAGGTGGAGAATACTGAGCCTGTGCGTATATGTGATTGCTGGAGGCCGAGAATGCTAAGCCTGCGTGGGTATATTTGTGTTGGAGGTCGAAACTACTTGCTGGAGGTGTGGTAGGTCGCTGGTCCTCACTAGGCGTTCTCCACAGCTTGCGCAAATACAAATCCACACATATTTCGCATCTTGGAATGGCGCGGAACCGATTCTGATCAGCGCGGATCCAAAGGCGAGTAGCTAACAAATGATACCTCTAGTCCACCTCGTCGTCGATAGGATCAATGTTGCAGTCGATGGATCAAATTTATTTATTTATTTTTATTTTTTTTTTGTGCTGTGGACAACATGCAATTCTAATCTCCAGTCGTTGGTTTAACAATCCACTGGCTAGATGATCGATATTTAGTGGAGAAGTATGCGATTGAGGTGGAGAGAGTGGCTCAAGAAGTGCTAACTCTGTTCGCTGAAAACTTGCATCTGAAGGCTGATTATTTCAAGGAGAAGTTTGGGTCGGAGCCCATGAACTTGATGCGGTTGAACTTGTACCCGCCGTGCCTTAGACCTGATCTTGTTCTGGGATTGTCTGCTGGTAGAAGAGCGCCAATGCGCCAACTGCGTTGGTGATATATGCTGTTGGTGCGTTGAATGGTGCTGCGTGGAGGTGCTGCGTGGAGGTATTACAAACCAAGGCTTGATTCTATCAGCGTGGAGGTATTACCAGCGCGCTGACCAACACTGCTGCGTGGAGCCCTGTGTGGACCTGTGTGTTAATGCGTGAGGGTGCTGGTATGTATCACAATAATTTGTATAGATTGCTAGTATGTATTGATTGCCAGAACACGCAGAAGGGACGCAAAACAACAAACTTTTGAGTGCGTATTTTTTTGTTCTGGTTTAAGTTTGCATTAGCGCGCAATTTTTTTTTTTTGGTCAAACAGTAGCTCAGTTGGGTACTGTAATATGCACAACAAAACACAAAGTTTTTTTTTTTGAGATTAACTTCTCTTATTTAAAATTTCCCAATGCACTGTAATTTGCACAGCAAAAACAAAAACAAATTTATTTTTAAGAGCAAAGGCAGTAAGGCATAGGCGTTTGTTTTTTGAGATTAACTACTTTTCTTTAAAAGTTGCATTTTGGAGATTATTGTGTTTTTTGGCTGATACAAAATGGCGAGAACTCAGAGTGCCCGGTTTGAAATTGAGAAGTTTAATGGAAAAAATAATTTCGAGATCTGGAAGGTGAAGATGTATGATTTGCTTGTCCAACATGGTGTGGCAAAGGCGTTGTTGGGCAAATCCAAACAACCTTACAACATCACAGATAATGAGTGGGCCGAGATGGATGAAAGAGCAATAAGTGCTATTCGACTGTGTCTGGCTGATGATGTCCTGTTTAATATCATGTCAGAAACAACAACTGCTAGTTTGTGGATGAAACTGGAGAAACTGTACATGACCAAATCCTTAACCAATAGGATTCTCCTGAAGTGACAATTGTACAATTTGCGAATGAATGAAGGTACATCGATTGTTGATCATTTAAATGCTTTTAATACTCTTCTTGTGCAATTACAAAGTATAGAAGTAAAAATTCAATCCGAGGATAAAGCTATTACTTTATTGTGCTCGTTGCCCGAGTCATGGGATCATTTTGTTACTTCTATAAGTCTTAGTTCATCAGAAACTATTGAGTTTGATGATGTAGTTGCATCCTTATTATCGGAAGAAATAAGGAGAAGGTCGCATTCTTAGAGGTCGTTATAAAGAAAGACGCTCCAGTAGGCCGAGCGACTCACGTTCAAAGTCGAAAGGGAAGAAGAGTAAGCTAAAGTGTTGGTTTTGTGGCAAATGAGGGCATTTAAAGAAGGACTGCTGGAAGCGACGACAACAAACTTCTAAAGTAGATTCTTCAACAGAGAAGAAGGAGGCAAATACGACAGATACAGGTTCGACATCTGGTTCAGGTATGAGTGATGAAGTATTATCAGTTAATGTGTCAAATCATGATCAACATTGGTTGTTAGATTCCGGTGCATCAAACCACATGTGTATCCATAAAGAATGGTTTAAGACATACAAATCAATTAATGATGGAGTTGTGTACATGGTAATGATGTAACATGTAATATTGTGGGGATTGGGAGCATACAACTACAAATTTTTGATGGGACAACTAAAATGTTAACTGATGTAAGGCATGTACCAGATTTAAGGAAAAATTTGATTTCATTAGGAGCACTTGATTCAAATGGATATAAAACTGTAATTCAAGGTGGAATAATGAAAATTTACAAAGGCATTTTACTAGTTATGAAAGCTAAGAAGGTAGGAAATCTATTTCAGTTAGAAGGAAGTACAGGGTCAGATTATGTGTCTACGGTGTCTGAACATGACAGTAATTCCATTCGCTTATGGCATCAAAGATTGAGGCATATGAGTGAAAGAGGGTTGAAAAATTTGGCTGATCGCAAGTTACTTCCAAATCTAAAGTCTGGAAAGTTAGATTTCTGTAAGCATTGTCTGTTTGGAAAACAAAGTAAACAAAAGTTTAAAACAGGCAAACATACTAGTAAAGGAATACTTGATTATATCCATTCAGATGTCTGGGGTCCAGCCCCTACAACCTCATATGGTGGTTCGTCATATTTTGTATCGTTATTGATGACTTTTCTAGGAAAGTGTGGGTCTACATGTTGAAAAGGAAGTCTGATGTTTTTTCAGTTTTCAAGCAGTTTAGAGCATTGATAGAAAACAACACTGGTAGAACATTAAAATGTTTAAGAACTGACAATGGTGGTGAGTTTACTTACAAGGAGTTTGACAGTTATTGCAAGGATGCAGGGATCAAGATACATAAGACCACGGTTTATACTCATCAGCAAAATGGAGTTGCTGAACGCGTGAATAGGACTCTTCTAGAGAGAGCAAGGAGTATGCTGAGTAACGCTGGGTTGCAAAAGGAGTTGTGGACGGAAGCGGTGGCAACAGCTTGTTATGTGATAAACCGATCTCCATCGATGGCAATAGGTTGCAAGATTCCACAAGAGCTATGGAAAGGACACCCTTGTGACTATTCTAAACTCAGAGTGTTTGGTTGTGATGCATATGCTCTAGTGCCTAAACATCAGCGAACTAAATTAGATCCAAAGTCTAAAAGGTATATCTTTGCTGGGTATGGTGTTGGAACAAAGGGATATATATTGTGGGATCCTACTACCCGCAAAATCATCATCAACAGAGATGTAAATTTTAATGAATCCTCTCTTGTACAGTTAGATGTAGATAGTAGATTGAAACAGGATGATGTATCTGACTTTCAACACATTCAATTTGATAGCATTTCTAATGATAGTCATGATGACCATAGTTCAGATACTAGTCATGAACAGGTTTCAGAATCAAAACATGAACAGGGTTCAGGTATAGATCATGAATAGGTCTTAGATACTGATCATCAAGAAGTTCCTACAGATGGTAGTCATCCAATCGAGGAAGCGCCAGAAACATCCTTAAGGAGGTCGACAAGAATCAAACGGCCACCGAGAAGGTATGATGATTATGTCACTTCTGTTGCATTTACTGCTAATGACAATGAACCTCTGTGCTATCAGGAAGTAATAGAAGGTTCGAAAAGTGACAAGTGGAAAGCAGCCATGAAGGACGAAATGATGGCCTTAGGTAAGAACGACACATGGGATCTGGTTGAGCTTCCGAAAGACAGGAAAACTGTGGGGTGTAAATGGGTTTTCAAGCTGAAACAAGGTGTGAATGATACAGAAGACAGGTACAAAGCGAGGCTGGTTACAAAAGGGTTTTCTCAGAAAGCCGGCATTGACTTTCATGAGATTTTTTCACCACTGGTTAAAATAGTTTCAATTAGAATTGTGTTAGCATTAGTGGCTTTGCTTGATTTAGAGTTGCGGCAATTAGATGTTAAGAATGCATTTCTACATGGAGACTTAGATAAGGAAATATATATGGAACAACCGGAAGGGTTTGTTCAGCATCGCAATGAGAAATTTGTCTGCAGGCTCAAGAAGTCATTATATGGCCTAAAGCAGTCACCTCGGCAGTGGTATAAGAAGTTTGATTCTTTCATGTTGAGTCAAAAATATGTTAGAAGTGAATATGATCATTGTGTTTATTTTAAGCAATTAAATAATGGCATATTCATTATCTTAGTATTGTATGTTGACGATATGCTTTTAGCAAGCAAAAGCATAGAAGAAATCAACAGGTTGAAGGCTCAGATGGCAAGGACATTTGATATGAAAGATCTAGGAGCAGCAAGATAGAT
>APFE030648336.1:0-10941 GCA_000404065.3 Pinus taeda | reverse complement strand
CTCATTGCTGAAGAACCATTGCATAATCTACGTCCCTCACCCAACAGTCTGCACACTGCTTGTACAACAAGAACTAGGTGAACGACGTGTGAACTAGATGACAGGATTCGTCTTTGAAACTTTATGAATTTGCATTACAAAATGGTATTGTGCTAAAACACTCATCTAACTACTACTCGCAAGGAAACGGTCTCGCAAAATCCATGAACAAAAAGCTTATCCGCAAAATCAAAAAGACCGTTTTCTCTGAGCAACACAACTGGCATACTGCTTTGATGAATGCACTATGGGCTGGCCACGTAACACCCAAACCCTCTATGAATACCTCACCGTAATTCCTGGTCTATGGTAAAGAAGTCATCCTTCCACCTAATATCTACTTGCCTGCACTTCATCTATCCCAAGAATCCCAAGGCATGCCTTACCAACTAGTTCAACGTAGGATGGATACACTCCACAAGCTTCAGGAAGAAAGGATGAAAGCAAGAGAAAAAATTACACTCCACCAGAACCGTATCAAGAGATGGTTCGATAAGAAGTTTGCACAGAAAGCTAACTTTGATGTTGGTGACTTAGTTCTGAAATGGGATAAGTCTCATGAAGACAAAGGCAAGCATATGAAGTTTCAGTCCCTGTGGATTGGTCCGTACACAATCCATGAGAAGCTTGGCCCACACACATATCATCTGCAATCACTTGATGGGAGGATTGACAACCTTCCTATCAATGGCCAAGATCTCAAGCACTACTTCTAGTGGACTGGGATGCACTCCGCACCATGTACATACTCTACTTGCTTCTTGCTATTTTCATTTTGTTTTCCTTTCTTACCTTCTTTATTTTCATTTGGTTTGCTTCACTTACTATTTTTGTTTTTGTTTGTTTAAGTTGCTTAATACCTTGCTATTTTTGTTTTCCAGAAACAAGTGTTTCCATCTACTACGTTATGGCTTTTGAATGAATATGTGGCTGAGATATGAAGAGACTTGTGACACTGTAGCACTTGTCTAGTCTTGTGTCCGTCTTCTCCGTCCTTGGTTATAACCTTTGGACGATGAAGTCTTGACGGAAAATACGAGTCGTCTGCAAGGGAAGTTTTGGTCCAACCATGAACCTATGTCCACACTGAGAAGCCTCGTGTCTATGCTTAGCCTTCTGCTCTGTGTGTTCAAGCTCATCCAACTAGTAGAAACGAAGAAGGGGAAAATCTAAACAAGCAAACCTATGTTAGAGGTCTTACATGCTTCTCTAAAGGAACAACCTCTTTTTGTCTCAATAAGTTTGGATCCGTCTTCCACCCCAAAAATAAATAAGTACCTATGCAGAGTCCTCTTAAAAAATACAAAGGCGAAAGAAGAGAAAGGCTTCCTGCGCAGAGAGGTGAAGCATGCAACTCCACCGAGGTACTAATCAAGCTTGCTGGCAGTGGAGAAATGTGTGTGTTCCTGTGCGAATCCTTCGGGGTAATGTCTAGGCCTGCTGGCAGCAGAGCAACATGAGAGATGAAAACTTATACTCTGAAAATCTTCAACTTGTGAGCTAAACTATCCTTCCATATTTCGAAACATTGTGATCAAGCTGAACTTTTGATTTTGTTTGACTAAGTTGGCAAAAGGTGAACCATGTATGTCCATGGGATAAGTGGGGAAGTTGAAGTAACCTGCACAATGATTCAATACTCCTTAAGAGACCAAGGCCCTATGCTGACAATGAACCAAAAAAGAGAAGTTGGAGTTCTAACAGTATGTCGCCAAGTATTGTAGTGGCTGCAACACTCTCCAAAATTTTGACCTGCATCCAATTTCAGAGCCTCCTTTGAGAGTTTTACTTGGTGACCGCACGCACTCAGGTTCACTCTGTGAGCTTGTGTAAGTATTCACACCCACCTTGGTTGATCATCCCACCAACAACTTTTGCATGTTGATGTCAATGTCATGGTTGCGACCATGTTATGGTCCTACACAAGGTCTTCGCTTTGTGTGTACTTGTTGTGTTCGTTATGTAAACATCCATCACGCTCACACACAAAGTCATATACATTGTCGCACAAGCGTCATCACGGTCGTCCAATGATCAATCACAAGTGTTGCACTTGTCGCTCACACTGTCGGTCAGTCATGCTGAGCATATGTGTCTAGATGGTTTGATTTGTCTTATTGTCAAGTCATGTAAGTGTGTGTTTGCAAGATCACGTATGCACCTTTTCACTCGTTCACACACTTAGTCATTTTGTTGAAGTTCTGATGAATCGATTCCCCTCTGACATCTGGACCTTCACCCTGTAGTTAACTCGATCAACTATAACCTAGAACAACGTAGAAGCACCAAGCAAGCCATTTCAAGCTGTGTTTCCTGCAAGCAGATCAATTAACCTTCATGATAGTCAACCGAAGAGTATGACCCGACAGTCACCCCGAGACTGACTTCCCTCAAAATTTGTGCAGAGGCTGCAGACCTTGCTCGCTCCATTGACTAAGAAAATTGCACGGATAGGCCAGACAGACACCCAATGCCCATCCCTGTCTCCATCAGAAAATTGCGCAGTTTTTCCAGCTAGCCCACCAGTTAGTCGATCGGCTGCTCACCCGGAAAACTACACTATTTTCATGAGCAAGCCCTCTACTACCCAGCAATCTGCTCAGCTCAGAAGCTATGCAGAGGTGATCAGCAGGCCAACCTCCCAGCATCAGTGTAGTTTTCCCTGCCAGTAGTTGATTATTAGTTTCCTCCAAGAATTATGTAGTTTTTGCTGCCAAGCTCCAGTAGATGACTGTCGGTTCCCTCCATGAATTGCGCAGTTTTTGTTGCCAATATCCCAACAGCTGACTGCCAGTTCCCTCTGAGAATTGCGCAGTTTTGGATGTTAGGCTCTCACTGCTCGCTCCTTCTGAAAATTATGCAGATTTTGTCTGCCCAGCCTTCCCGCAGCCCAGACTGCTCCTCTCAAAAATTGCACAATTTTATCTGCCAGTGGAGCCACACCTCATGGACAGTCACTATCAATTCAAATTGCCCATCTCCATCACCAAGTGACTTATGCGAAATTTTCACCAGTAGTGCTCAGAGCCTCCATCCCAGCATGCAACTAGTAACCTTATCTCCTCTCCTGATCACCTACATATGAAACGATCATGCATCATGGTAGACTAGGAAGTTTATGGATTTGATGTCGTCTCATCATCAGTGATTGCATATACAGGTACACAAACAAACATGACACAACGACAGATGGGATGAAAAAAGGGAGTACATGTAGAAGAACATGTTCACCAACAGATGAACAAACAATGCATGCAAAGAGATGTGCTCGTGAATGGACGATCATGCAAAGATGTGTTCGTGGACAAACAGACAAGTGAACATGAAAGATGTGTTCACGAACGGATGGATGGACGAACATGCACTTTTCGCGAATGGGCGAACCTATCAAGCATACCAACTTGCAAGCAAGGAGCAACGTGCAAATGCAACATCAAGTGAACCCAATGACCATCGAAGACTCCGCGCACTTTGCCATGCGGAGGTGAACCTGTGACACATGATGAGGACTTCCACACCTAGCAACACTACAACTCGACATGCACACCAATAGCAAAACGGATGTACCAGCATTGTCATGTCGAGTCTTGTCATGAGTCATGTCGTCCACATCTCTACTGTGAGCGATACTATCAATCAATGTATTGTAACGTGGAAGTCTAAGAGACCCACTTGTCATATGAAGAATCATGTATAGTCGAAAATTCATGGAAGTCAAACAGACATAAGGGAAGTCGAATAGCCACAAGGGTCAATTTCAACCTTGGCTATAAATACCCCCCTATTTGTACATGCAAAGGACATTTTCACCTTAGCTCCTCCCACATAGCCTTAAGAGTCTGTAATCTTTTCTTGGAGGAGTAAGTAGTGGCTCTAATGCCCTACCTATAGGTTAGTGATGTATTGTGTAATGGTGTGTCTTGGAACTTTCGCTTAATTCAGAGGCCTGCTAACAAGTCAGCACATTTTCACACATGTATTGTAATTGTTGTAAGGCTGATCTTGAACACTTGTAATGAATGTTGCTTTAACCTGTGTTTAACACTTCAACTCATTCAAATGTTGTAATACATATATATTAATGAAAATGTTTTGTATGAGTTGTTAATGTTGTCCTGCCCGTGTTGGTTACCTCCCTAGACATCAAGCAAATATTTCACGTAAACTTGCTATAACAACCGTCGCAATTGTGCAGACTCCTTCGCTATGTGTTGTACGTGTTATCTTTCTTCTGTGTTGTGACTATTGCATCCGTGTGGACTATTCTTCCGGAAGTTGTGCACGTCCTATTGTGTTCTGTGTTCCTAACAGAGTTGGGGCTTCCTCCCATCCGACTTGGGACTCACTCCCACCCTCTCCCTCTACGATGAAAGAACCATTGACACAAGTAACACTAGTAATCACCAGGCACACGAACCTCATTACTCGAAGACAAGGCAGACCACTCTCCCGTGTTGACAAGTAAGAGCTTAGGCAAATCTTTAAGATAATGGCAACTAGGCCATCGTACCGAATGGGACTCCCGCACCAAATGATGTGAGGTCTAGTTGTGACTTCTTACTAATGTGATCCCTTGAATGTTGGCGGGTCCAACGCCGTCAACACTCACAAACAAGGATAGGGCACTAGCAAACATTACTTTATGCATGACTATATAGGTGGCAGGTTGAGGTGATTTTTGAACTAAAGCATAAGTTTTGTTATGAAATGAAAACATTTTCCTTCAACTAGTTATTGTTCGTGAATTAACATTTATTGTTTTCAAGTAATGCTAACATTAATTTCAAACAATTTCAAAATGTTCAAATATTAGTTTCAAACAATTTCAAAATGTTTAAATGCGAAGAAAATGGTTAAATATAATATATAATTTTGTCTCCCTACCTCTGGAAAAGACCAAATAAAATGATAAAACCACATATGTCTAAAAACTTTACATATATATGATGAAAAAATTAAAAACTTTACACATTATATAGTAAAAAAAAACTAACAAAAGATAAATTAATATTTTTTAACATCGCATATCGATTACAATAATTTCTAGCCAAATTTCACGAAAAAACTAAAAAAATATAATCATAAAAATATAATAATAATAAAATATATTTTAAAATTTTTAAATTAACTGCATAAAAATGTACCTTGAATTGAAAATGGATATCTTATACTTCACATATGTTATGATGGAAGAGTATTTGATCCACGGTGTCTGCAAGGTATGATTATTGGACAAGACATAACCACTTCCAAAACATGATATTGGATATTTATAATCTATTTTTAAGTTAGATTGTAGATTTTACATTGGCACTTTTTCCACAAATAAAACAGTTTGATACATTAATGTAATAAATATATTTGTATCTTAACAAAATATAAATAATAAGTAATATTTGTTTTTTATAAAAAAATAAATTATTGTAATTTAATTGTGAAATTAATAGTGCAAATAATCATTATTGGTTGTTATTTTAACTTAATGTTACTGAGAAAAACCACACCATAAAAATTACTTCATTAATAATCTATAAAAAAAGAAATCGATTTAACTAAAACCCACACCATAAAAATTATAATCCATATTTAACAAGTTCTAACTTCTTCCAAACGCCTCTAACTGGTTCCAAACGCGTCTAGGTCTTAGACCATCACATTAACCAGCATACTCTGTATGTCATTATTATTTCCATTTTATTCCTTACATTACTATTATTTTCATTATTAAATCTATTTATGAAAAAAAAATATCAAGCTTTCATATAAATAGGATTGCTATTTTGATGGATGATTGTTTGGGAGTTGTTTAGGCCTTATGAAATGATTAGTTAAATTGTCCAATCTTTTAAATTATGTGTAAAAACGCAAAATTTTATATATGCTCCCCGAGTTTAAAAACAAGTTTTATCAAATTTTATATTTTTGGCGTCACACAGTTTTAATAGCTATTGGGAAATCTTTGGAGAAATTCCTAAAATCAGATGGAGACAGGGCTACTCGGGGAATCTTCACATTTGCCAGAATATGTGTAGAAATAGACCTGAGTCAAGGACTACCAGAATATGTGTAGAAATAGACCTGAGTCAAGGACTACCCGAGCACATCACATTGAATTTTAATAATTGATTGTGGACACAACCGCTTGACTATGAGAACACAACATTCAAATGCCGTGATGCTTGCAAACAAGGCACCTCCAATAAGTCTGTCCACTAGCTAGGAAGGAGCCTAAAGGGAATAAGAAACAACAGAAAAAACCCTAAAGTTGGCAACATACTGAACCGCTAGAAGAAGAATTGAAGGAGCAAATAGGACAGTGAAACATACAAGAAGAGAATACCCAAGGGACTAACTTGGGATAAAACAATATAAAACAGCGACAAAAATCTCAGCTAAAAGTAAGTGGCATTAAAAGAACTCACAGTTAAGGATCAGAATCTAACAAAGAACAACCACTGAATACAATGGAAAACCAGCTTGCCATTATTGCTCCCACTCCCAACACTGGAGGTTGGCAAAGAGTGGAGAAGAAGAAACGCAGGGAAGCATAGGGCAACTGGATCATTTTTTCTTTTCTTGGTTTTTTTGTATTGTTTGACATCACCCTGGATGGTGTAAGGCCAAATACCACATATGCTGAAAAGTATCTACACCATGTAGATTTTCAATTATAATGAAAGATTACGATTTTTGCAGTAGAAATTTTTTTTTTTTTGGGTCAAATTCGAATATTACGATACAAACCCCTCGTTCTGATCCACAAGAAGAAAGACGCAAGTGCCGCCAACAGACATGCCCCTCCCAATATGAGGAACGTGAGACTGAAGCATTTGCTTCCACTACAATCTCCTTCCTCGTCTTCTTGCGTAGCCGCCTCTTGGTCGTACAAATAGCCAGCCACCCACACATTAAACACATACGATACCAGAGGGCTACCGGCTAGCACCACATTGTAGAGTGTCCCAAAATGGCAAAGACTAAAGAGCTCGGAAACAGTAGTAGGATTCAAGCACCAGTTTGCCCCAAGGAAAAGCCCTATCACAATGCATCCAAAATACAGACTCCCTTGAACACCAGAGGCTACCACTACATATCCACACGACAGAATCAATCCTGCAATCGCTGTGATTAATGGCCTCGCTATTCCAAATCGGTGGAGCAAATAATCAGAAAACACACCCCAACCGAAACGTCCTGTAAATTGCGATATTGAGATGAGGCTGACGAATATAGTGACATCGTTTTCCGAATAACCGAGGGAAGTTGCTACCTGGCTCATATTGTCAACTGCCACAAACCCTGTCCCCAAAGCTATCGCAGAAGTAAATAGTACCAACACGAAATTGAGACTGCATAACTCACCTAAAAGGGAATTATCATCTTTGTCTGCAGGCATAAATAAGATATTAATATTAATATAATTGATGGACGCTAATTAGAGTTAGTTAATTGGTGAAGTTTTTGTTGATTGCTAAATTAATCATAATTTCAAATCAATTCATTCCAATTTGCGAATTTCATTTCATAATACTCGCCCTTCAGATCTACAGGATGATCAGAATTGCATCTTGGACTTTCTTGTTTGCCAGCTTCCATGGCCGAGCCATTGATGATCAAGGGTTCATCTTCCATGGCCGAGCCATTGATGATGAAGGGTTCATCTATTGAAGAGGAAGCCATTAATGCCCCCCTGTTATATGGGCCTCTCAATTTCCAGGCGAGAAAGAATGGCGTTAAGAGGATCAAAATCACAGTAACACCTTCTGCTCGATTGGCCAGTAAATTGTCTCCATCCCAGCACGTACAACCCATCAAAAATATTGCTAATATAACAACTGGTACTGAAGTGGAAAGTAGCTTCACTGTCGTCGATTTTCTTGAATTGTTATCACAATCTTTCTGTGTCAATGTCAATTCAGCAAGGTCTTTATTACCCAAATTCTCTTCTTCATCTTCCTTGGAATATGGCAATGCAGAATATTGGGTCTGATCAACCCCTGTATCAAAGGAATACTTGCGAACAAAAGGCATGAGAAGAAATGTAACGGCAGAAGGAAGCCACGCTACCATTAAAATAAACGAAGAACCATCCCCGCGTTGGGCTGATGGGATGACATGCCAGAATCTTGAAAGTATGGCACTGCTTAACCCCAGGCAGCCTTTCAACAACCCCACCACAATTCCTCTGTTGGCAGGGAAATTGTTGACACAAGTCACAGTACATGCTGTATTGTAGTATGTTTGACTGTTTACTGCAAAGCAGATGACTAAACAAATTTCCCACAGGGCAGGCGTGGGCAATTTCTGAGTGACGAAGAGCCATAGAAAGATATATCCGATCACATTCTGCAGACATCCGACCAGCAGAACCAGCCATGGAGGAAATCTGTCATACAGAATTCCAGCAAGAATGCCCACACATTCTCCTATGTCTTTGAAGACCGAGATTGTGTCCAGCTGCTCCTGATCATATCCAAAACGTGTTTTAATAGTCTCAGAATAGATGCTGAAACAGTACGACGCACCTGCACAGCATTCAATCCAAATGCTGGCCACAAGAACTGTCCATTTGTTCAGCAACAAACCTCGTACTCCCGAGGTCCACACCATTGTTTTTTTAAAGCTTCAGTTGAACTGCTTTGCTGTGGATCTTCATCAAATTTATTTCCACAGGCCGTGGGCGGAAGTTTGTTCATGAGGTCCTTTGCATAGCTTGGGACGTCACATTCATTTTTATGAATAGTGACTGGTATCTTGCATAACTTGGGAGGGCACATTCAATTTTATGAATAGATTTTATGAATAGTGACTGGTTAGTTGACCTGAAAATAAGTAGCCTGTTTATGAATAGTGACTGGTTAGTTTTTACGCTGAAATTCAGTGGATTTGTTTTTAGATTAATGTTTTTGGATTTTATGGTGTTTAAATCTGTGGAAAAATTTGACTTGAAATCTTGATTTGTGTTATTTAAAATAGTTTTTTAATTGTATATATGAATTCAGCGAATTTGAGTTGAAATCTTGATTTGTGTTATTTAAACCAGTTTTTTATTGCATATATGGATTCAGCGCCCTAGGAAACCTCCAAGGCACTTGGATTGCATAGGATTACTCATCAGGGTTGTGATTTCAATAAATATTTGCCGGATATTAGAGAAATTAGACCGGAAAATACCACTATAAAAGCTTCTAAAAAGTAGCACTAAAGACAACTCCAAATTTAGTAGCTTGTTATGGGTACAGGGCATTAAATGAGCGGGTGCTATGGGCATAGGGCATTAAATGAGCGGGCTGGTATATGCTCACTCTTCTATTTTGGCTTTAGCACAGGTTCCATTCATTTAGTAGTTTATTTAATGTCTTATAGCATGCTTACTTAATATTTATTGGGGTTAGTTGAATCATGGAAAAACAATATCTTAATTTGGGAGTTGTTTTTGGTGTGATTTTTTGGACTTTGTGAAATTTTGATTTGTGTTATTTAAACAGGTTTTTTGACTGGATATATGGATTCAACATCCTGAAAAACCTAATTTGTGTTTCTGGCTGTCAGTTAAAGTGAAGTGAAGTGAAAAGTACACACAATATTACAATTTTTCCTTTCTAGAGATATATTTATTAACAAAATAAATAGATGATGACTATGATGATGATGGTTAACATCCACTGAGAGCAAACTTTGGTCTATAGAACCTAAAGAAACGAATTATTTAGTTTGATTTAAGATTTTGTTCTTATGCTCAAAAAGCTTGGAGAGAAGCCTCCCAAGCTCACTGTAATTTTGACAACGTAAAAGGCTAGGAAGGTCAGTATCGCAACAAAGATTTTGAAATTGAGATCTAAAGTGGTTGTATGCGGGGCACTCTAAGAGGAAGTGATTTTCATCCTCGATGTTCGTATTCTCACAGAGATGGCAGAACCTTTCAATCCATGGAGTTTTAGGAACTGCCCAACAACCTGTTTCACTATGGAGCTCATGAGAGTTCGTTCTAATCTTGGCTATATTAATTTTCTTCTTTGAGCTAGTTAAAACAGAGAGACACTTCTGATCTTCTAGGGTGGGGTTGATGACCTCCTAATGAAAATGAGAATTTGGGGGTTGCCCAAAATCCCAATTCCTTTAAAAAATATTGATCCTGGACCTGTGGTTTATGGGCCCACAAGCCTAAACGAAAGCGATTTAACTTTTAAAACGTGGATGTTCATTACCGTCGAGCATCCATACATAAGAGTCTACATAACCATTTACAAATCATATACGATATAAATTATTTCTTCTTGGAGGATCTGAGAAAACATATGGGATCAGACTATGCTCGCCTTTCTCGAATGTCAATAATTGAAGAAGGTGCTGTGAAGTCTGTCCGCATGGAAACACTATCCATTGTAGCCTGCCATAATGTGATTGGTGTATCCCAAGTCCACTCAGAAATACTTCGGACAAAAGTTTTCACGCGACGATGGCTGGCAGTCAGTAATCCTGGTCTACGGGATGTTATCACAAAGTGGCTTGGTACACAGGCATGGATTAAAGACTTGGACCTTTTATGTGGCTTACGTGACCATGCAGACAATCCAGAACTGCGAAATGAATGGAGAAAGGTTCATCGAATGAACAAAAGTAGATTAGCTCAATATATAGAAGGAATAAGTGGCTTAAGGTTAGTGTTGATGCAATGCTTTGATGCCGACACCCTTTATCAAAAAATTTCAGTCGATTTCATTCTGATGCCATCTAATCTATTCTCCCCTGCAACTGTGAAACATTAAACATATATAAACGCAGTCTAGGAATTAATAACGCTGGCTAATCAGCAAACAACTCTGAAGTGACAACCATCCTTCCGCAAGCAGATGAATTCTGTGTTAATTAACATCCCAGCAACGAGATCAGTTCAGGGTT
>APFE030648324.1:31951-47101 GCA_000404065.3 Pinus taeda | reverse complement strand
TTCCGATATCTCAAAGATGAATATGCTCCATTAATGAAATTAATCATGAAGTATTTCAGTTGTGAAGGTCGCTTCTCCCGAGTATATGCTTATCACATCAAGTTGCTCATGCATTTCACCCGGGTAAGGATGATGAACATTCCTTATTTCATATGTCGGAACATAGAGAGGATGACCACCCTTGTGCAGCATAAGACCCCTGAGCAGCAGTTCAACAACATTTGCCATTTTTCTCTCATCAAGATTTTGGTGGTTCATCAGCTTGGATTACAGGGTATCACTTGGGATGATTTCATCTCTCGTGACTTTTTTAGAGCTTCACAGTGACCTTCAGTGGTTGGGCATGAGACTGGTGGACCTTCTCATCAGCAAGAGGGCCATGATCCACACACTGCTACTATATCGGTCTTCATTACATATCAGAAGGGCATGAGGCAGTTATTTACAGCAGCAAAGCGAGTGTTATCTCCACCCGGGGTGGAAGGGGCCTCGCTTCTGACATCAGCATCACAGGTACAGGGTAGAGGCAAAAGTCCAATGTAGGATGAGGGGCCTTCAGGTGAACAAGAGACTGATTTCATTCTCGTTCAGGATGATGTTACAGACATGGGCTCGCAAAATGCACATCTTAGAGAGATCAGCCACGAGCAGCAGACAGAGATCACAACCTTGTCCCTTGACTTGGAGAGGGCTAAGTGGACTATGAAATACTTGGAGCAGAGGAACAAATAGCTTGAAGATCAGCAGGCAATCATGGAGTTGCAAAACATCCGCGAGAATCGCCAAGTTGCCCAAAGGTGGAGGATTGAGCTCACTTCATTGGAACAAAAGAATAATGATGATCGAGAGTCTTAGCTCGAGAGAATCAACATCCACCTGGAGAGACTGCTGGAGAAGGCCGAGAAGGAGTCTAAAGGCGAAATTGAAGAAGGCAATAAGGAAGCAAAAGAGGTAAAAGGAGCATGATCGTCTTTGGATATTGGCCGAAGCCTCTTTAGCCTAGCATGAAACTTGATAGAGAAGGTACAACCCAAATTTCAAGAAATTTGGAGCAATTTTTGTATTTTTGAAAATTTTTGCACTGAAAAACAGGTTTTGCTTCCCTGTGTGTCGCGCCACGTGGCGCTCGCTTTTGTTAGAGGGCTCCAAATGGAAAAAACTTTATATTTTTGGATTTAGCATGAAACATCATGACTGTTGGTGCATGGCCATGAAGTTTGGGCAAGTTTTGAGTCCACAAGAGGTCAAAAACACTCAAACAATGACCTCACTGCCCCTATTTTGACACATAGAAAGCAGTCTTGGGAGATTGAAGTTTTGGAGGGGCAAATAGACACCAAATTGAAAAGTTCCAATTGGGTTGGGAAGTAGATAGGCAGAGATTTCCAATAAGCTATATTGGGCTCAACTGGGACTTCGGGAAGTGCCTCAAATTCAGCTCCAAAGTGGGACGACGCATAGAGGATTTGACGCAGCGCATAGAGGATTTTTGCCCAATTTTTCACTTTCCAGCTCATAAATTCAGCCAGTTTGATTGGTTTTGCTTTGTGTTGTAATTATTGACCTATATTGATGTAATTGAAGGACCATGATGTAATATTGGCATATTTTTACTTGTTCTAGAGGATTCATTCACTAAAAAGTGAAAATTTAATGAATGAATCAGTTTCCTACCTTATAGAGGCAAGTTGTTTGATTTCCTAGATTTTAGTGCTTTGTTTAGAATTGGTTGAACAGCTCCTAGAATGATGAGCTCGACCCCTAGAGGCATGGGAGTGGGTTAGGATGGTCTATATCATGTATCTTCTAAGTCATTTTCAAGGTTGGACACTTGGGATTGCTTGGCACTTCATTGTACATGTGATTTCTGCATTTTTGGCAAAGGAAAGACCGGGGTTTTGTAGCACTTGTTGGGATCCATGTGGCTCTGTGTTTTGATGATGTTTTCCTCTATGTAATTGTAATTTCATTGATGTTTATGTGTATCATTTTCCCTTCTCTTTTATTCTGAAATTAAACAAATGAGTGATTAAGGTAGAATTCACTGGATTATTGTGCTCTGCCTTTTAGTTTTGTTTAATTTTCAATGTTTTCATCTGTTTGAGGAGGACTCTTGAGACTCTCTTACCCTCCTTGGCTCCTCACCGGTCTGATACATCCATTAATTTCAATCTAAAGCATCAAAACGATTTCCTTCCTTTCCCCAATCAGAACTCTGCAAAAACTGTGTCTCATCCCTGGACCCAAATTTGCCTCTCCCATTTTCCAACTCAAAACCCCCCAAAACTCAATTCAAATCCTTGTACTTCATACCTAGCCTAAGATTAGTTTTTATTTCAGTCATCTCGAGCCCCATCGATTAGCTTTTGCTGAGATTGACTCGGAGAGAGCCCTCTCCTGTCCTCGTAGGGCTAGCTACGAGGCTGGGCATGGTTTGTGGTTATCCTGAATTTTGCCTTCCTTCATCCTAAGGCAGATTTAGGCTCTAACAAGTGCATTGTGATCAATAAGGCGACAGACTCGGTTTCCTATGGATAAAGGATTTAAGCCTATTGTGGTATCCCAATACATACGTGATGGTACGGGCAGCACAAGTCCATGTTGGCACTTGTTTTATCAAGGAGGAGGAATCACCCAACCTTCAATGAAAATGATATTGACTAGTTTTAACGACGTCGTAACATGTCTCTAGCCTAGACCTCTAGATATGTTGCCTTAAGTTCCCAAGAATTATTAGATTTTTTGAAATTCATTTTAAAGTTGATCTTGTTTAGAGTTTTCCTTTCAATGGTTCACTGCATGATGATAATCTAAAATTCCTAAGATGCAATCTACAATGATAAACAATCTTTGTTTATTCTGAGCAATGAAAACCCTAACTACTAGGGAAAGAAAATTACAATGCTTTTAAACAAAGAGCAAAGAGCACACACTAGTGCACTTCCCTAAATCATATTTTTGCACACAAACCAAAAAAAGTGCTAAATGAAAATGCATGTATTTGTTTTCGTTCTCCTTAATGTGAAAAATGCAAAAAAGGAAAACTAAATGTAGCAAAGATCTGAAATATTTTACTCAAAATGACATTTTCTACAATTTCTTCTTCAAAAGAGAAAGGAAGACTCAACGACACTTTTCAATTTTGGAATAAAAATGCTTTCGACACTTCGAATATAAACAAATAAAACCAAATATATGAAGAAAATTTCAATCGACTATCAAGGGAAGGAAGAATTCACGACACTTCTCTTTTCGACACAAAACGACAATTACGACACTTTTTGTATAAAAGCGACAAACCAATTTAAACAACTTTTCAACAAAGGATTGTAAATGATGAACAAATACACAAAAATACTCACTAATCCTAATGTAATTGAGGCTGATCTAAGTGATGCAAGTAAGTTTCAGTAAAGAGGTATTGTCCATATGCAGCAAAACAACTAAACAAAACTGAAAATAAGGTAAAAAACCCTCAATTTGTAGAATGGAAAAAGATTTCAATCAGTCATCGCACCTGGGATTAACAGAAACAGAGATGCATCACACTTAATACACTTGGGAGGTGCGATTCATACTGAGTTACAGTGGAGGATAGTGTGATGGTCCAGGGAGCACAACTGAAATGGGTTTTGGCTTAGATGTGCAACTGTTTTCAATGATTTAAGCTGGGTTTTGATGAACAATAAAGGGCAAAGTATAGAGGAATGTCTTGAGAGGTTACTAAGCTACCAAAAGGGCATCTAGATGTGCTTGTAAGTCAAATTTCAATTCATAAACTAAACCAGAGATTGACTGAAGCAACATTCATCTACTATGCAATTGCAGAGCAAGAGCAATTCAAAGGCTACCTGACTGACTTCAGACTTTGTCTATAGTTTATAAAACAAACGAACATCTATTCTCCCCACTGGAATCGCCAATTTGTTTTTGGGAGAAACTAGTATTCCTAAAGAATGCTAGCTCTCTAGGTTTGGCAGCTGCCCTAGAAACAACATTTTAAAGCAATTCAATGATTTCTTCTATGTGTAACAGATAGGAGAAAGATAATGGAACCAACTTGGAACTTCCGCTTAATCCCTTGCTTGACCTCTCTCCCTTTTGATAGAGCCTGTAACTCCTCCTCGTACTTAACATGCTTGGTAAATACCTGCACAAGTACAAAAACAAAGAACCGTTAAAGCATTGTGATCTATTACAACATAAACATTACAGAATGAGATATATAATGAACAAATGATAGCATTCAATATGATAACATTCACAATTGCACAATCATATGGAAGACAACTTGAAGAACTTTATTAATATAAGGGAGACTTACAACCCAGTTGTATAATCCAACATCATCCTCCCAGCTTCAATCCTTCTTCACCTCATGAAATAGCAAGATCATTCCAACAATACAATGCGCTTTCCTCAATTAAAAACTATCAGCACTTCCTTGCAATTCACAATACTCCAGCCTCCAGATCTCTTGAATTGGAGATCCATTTATAGATGTGTGCAAGGGTGTGAGTCATCCATGGGTTTTGATTAGTGTCATTCCATTTGTTATAATTGGTTCCATTTAGAGATTTGTTAGATCCCTTATTCATCCTTGGGTGAATTTAGAGAGGCAAGTGGCACAGGGGAAGTTTCTAGAAGATTCCATGAGCAACCACTTAGCAAACTATCTCGGCCATTTGTCCATCCTCACCCATCGCACCCTATAGAAGGTCTAATCAGTATGCATCTCTCCCTGGCAGTGTACCACTTAGTATGCATTGCACTTTGCTAGTGGAGCAGTCAGTATGGTTTAATTTAGGCCATTTCTAGATGGTTTCTCAGTTGGAACTTTTGGGGAATGACGTATTCAGATGACTATGTTTCTTTAGGGTATGAAACAACTCTTTTAGGGGTTGATGAGCCCTAGTTTATTGAAATATAAGTTTGGGGCTGACGTGCCCAAATATGTCTATAACAAGGGGATGCCTACTAGCAAGGTCCTATAGTAGACTTTTGAGAACTTGTTTTACCTCCAACATGAGGTAAAACACCTTTTTGTGAATAAGCCCACTTTTGCCAAGTACACAGAGGTAGTTGAAATTTATAGGAAAATGATAAATATCCTATTACCAGATGCAAAAACATGGGATAATTTGAATGAATTACTGTAGAAATACACAGTCAAATGTAAAAATGTACAGTAAGGGGAAAAAGCACAGTAAAAGGATAATGAAAAGCTAGCCAGATGGAAGAGTATCAGGTAAAAGTGCGTAAGTTGAAAGGCCAGAATGAAAAGAACATTCAGCGTGAAGACCATAGCAAAGTAGAGATTAAAATGTAAAATATCAGAGCTTAAAGACAGCACAACCTAATAAACAGGGACAACAAAGAATAGTTCAATAGTTTTGCATGAAGATATTTCTTTCTCCTAGATTAATTCCCAAGACAGTTTGGGATATTTTGTAAATTATTTTTGTATAAGTACTTCTTAATTATAAGTATTGAGTGAGGATTGCAATACATTTGTAGAGTTATTTTGATCATAAACATAAGGGTTATTGTACCAATTTTTCAAGTCAGCAGACTGGACCAAGTAATAAAAAGATTACATTACAGGATTCATGCATTGAGCTATTACAATGAAGTATTTTCTTTGTCAAATTTGATATTTTCTTATGTTTTCACAAACTTGAATTTTATCTAAAGTTGAATGAATTAATTGGAAATTTATCTTATAATTTGTTTAAGTACACTCTGTTTTGGACAGTTGATCATTTACATGTTTTCTTCTGATATCTGGATCTGAGATTCCTTAATTTCTCTCCCATCCTGTTTGACATATTTCACTTTCTTCATAATCCGGCCTAAGGAACTCTCAATTTCTCTTTGGATCCGATTGAAAACCACTTCACCATCCAGCATTGAGATCTAAAGTAACTCTGTTATCTTGTCCCGTAGACACTATTTTTAGAACTTGATCCAATCTTGTTTGCCTGATATTTGACCCCATAGCCCAATGGTAAAAGACACCCCTCTTTTCATCTAAGAAAGTGATCCCACCACCAAATCCAAATCAAAACCCAAGTGCAATCATAACTAGCCTAAAATCAAATAACTAAACAAAGTTAAAGCATAAAGAGAGAGCCCTCTCTGAGAATTAGGAAGGCTAGATCCTAATCTCCAAAGTAGGTTTGTCGTTACCTCTAATCATTTCTTTCTAATCAGCTCTTGAGAAATATTGGAGTGATAACATATAGTTAAGAAGAATCAAGGATCTCAGTGGTTGCCAATCCTGAAGGAGTATAAAATTATTATGTTTCTTATCATAAAGGAAAGATATTGAAGGGTCCGAGGAATAAAGTTGGCATGTCCAAAATAGAGTGTTATCAATGTCATAAGAAGGGTCACTACAAAAGTGTCTATCTCGAGAATCCAAAGAATAAGAATAGAGGAAGGATCAAGCCAACGTTGTTGTAGAAGGAGACACAAAGAAAGTCAAGATTGAAGAACCCAACATTAGGGACTTACACTATTAAGTCATTTTCTTGTAGTTTTATATATCTTGTTTTACATGTTTTAGAATTTATAGGTTTTTAATATATTTTGGAAAATACATTTTTGTATTGTTTTTACAAGTTTGTAGGTATCCCTCAAGATTTGGAGGGAGCCCCCCAAAACTCCCAAAGATATGTATTTCATGTCTTTTCAGTTTTGGGTTCATGTACTCATTTAGTTTCGATTATATTAAATAATAGTCACCTTTATCCCTCTATTGTCTTGATTAGGGAAAACATCTGCAAGATGGAGGATCTCTCAGGACAAGGTTAGTTAGGAAACAAAGGTATGCACTAAATACAATGATTGAAAGGATTATTCATTTGATGATCTATTACTAACTTTTTTATGACTAGCTATATTGAGTCTTAGTGATTATTTCTTTGGGTGATTCATCACTTGATAAATATACCCACCCCACTCTTAATTGATTTTGTAGAACCCTAGGCAGGTTATGGAAAACCCTAACCGAAGGGTATGCTAATGTGAATGTATGAAAACGCTAAACTGCTTAGGGTGATCGTGAAATTCTATTTGAAGTTCCTATTGATGATGTCATGTTTGGGATTTTGGTATGATTGGGAAAATATAACTTATTAGGGTTGAATGATAAGGTCTAAAATCTTGAACTTTTGAAGTTTTGGTATTGTTGGTTTTGCTATGTTTCTACATTGGAACCCTATCTCATTAGGTTTTGGTGGAATGTGTGAGCAAGGCCCTTATATTGTCTTAGACATGATTTCCTTGGTATGGGTGTGTTTGTTTGATCAAACCCTAGTGTAATCAAGATGGTTGTGTGTCTAACTCTTATTGATATTTGTGAAGTTGGGTTTGACTAACACATAATATGAAATGTATTTGCATGATGAAATCTAGGCATATATAGATATGTCCTTTTTATTAAAACCCTAGCTTGGTCTAGGTCAGATGTATTAATATTTTTGGACATATGATATGCTTATGTATCATTATGATCTCCTAGATATGTGTTTTGACCTTGTCATTGATGGTTATGATTCTTATGATTCAATGGAAGTCCTTGTATCAGATTCTAGGATGATAATATTTAGAAATCTAGGGTTTTATAGATAAACCCTAGTAAAGTTAAATTGTCTAGTATGTGTGATATAACAATATGAAATCTATTTAAATGATTATTGGAAAATGAAAATCCAGGGTTTTGCAGTTAAATCCTAGTAGTAGCATTGTCCAATATGTGTAATATAACAATATGAGATCTATGTATTTAATGATTGTTGATATTGTGAAAACGAAATTCTAGGGTTTTGGAGTTGAACGTTAGTAGAATTCTCTAATGAACGTTGACTAAATGATAATTTGATATTTGTTGAATAAATTTGAGATTGATGATTGACCAAAAATCTAGTGTTTTCATCTAACGCTAGTGATAGCTAGTCATGTTAGTGAGTGATTGATGGTTTATTGAAAATATATGGGTTGGAACCAACCCTAGTGGAATTTGGTGAGGTTAGTGACTAAGCTGTGATTGACTTTGATTGATTATTTTGTGTGAAATCTAGGTTTTGTATGAATCCCTATTTAGAAGTCTAACATATGTATTTTGAAAGGTTGTTAGATGCTTTGTAGATCTATATTTGCGTGAATTATTTCTAGTTTTTTCTATACGTTGAAGGAAGGTATGTCATACCTTTGGAAGAAATATTTGAAGTCACAGATGGAATGATAAGTGTTGTGAAGTAGTGTAGGCTATATGACAAAAGTCCCTAACAAGATGTTGAAGAGTATATGTCTCTTGTTTTTAAATTAAGTTTCGGTATCGAATATGTATAAATATGAAATTCTTCAGTGATTCTGATATGGCTAACATCATTGTTTATATATTTTTTTTGTACTTTCTATTGAAGTTGTGCAGGAGCACTATCTTCAATATGGTGAAGATGTTCATTGATATGATAAGCATGATGGGGATGATGATAACTCTGATGAAATGGTTGGAAGCCACAAAAGTATCTTTGATGACAAAAAGAAGAAGATGATCTCCCTAGATTGAGAGGAAGCGTGATTAAGAGAGATTCTGAATAAAGAGATGCTTTCTGGTTGAGAGGGAGGGCATAACTTAATGTTAAATGAAGAACAAATTTCGGAGGATATGTTGCTGCATGAGAAGTAGGAATGAAAACACATGATTGAGCAATCTTGTGTCAAAGATTCAATTGATAGTCCTACTATGGAAAGTTGAGAACCAACATCAATTTTTCTGAAAGACCCCAGAGGTTTGTATTTGATTATGTTCACGTGAAAGTATATTATTGATTGGGGTTGTGTCCATATAGGTGAATCTCTCGAAGGTTTTGATAGCATGCTGGTTACCAATCATGTTGATTGGGAGACATTGGTCTTTCTTGATCTACTGGATGAAGGGATGCTGAGGCTTTGTGAGTAAAGCATTCGCTGGGAAGACATTTGGTTGGAATTGTGTGCTGATGTCTGGGTCCCGAAGTTGGAAAGGTGGTGTTGATTATTGAGCTCTATTTGAGACACACCTAGATTTTGGGTTGATGGTTAACAAGTAAGCCTAAGGGTACCTAAAGGGGCTAGAAGCATGGGTCTATCTTAGGCCCACCTTGATAGATTTCCCTGTTCAAGAATCTAGTCCATGGCATTGCGCTACCTAAACTGTTGAGTGACTATATGGATAGATTTCCCTTGTTAAGAATATTCACAGTTCATATAGTTTGATATATTCCATTGTATTTTCACATTATTAATACGTCACTAGTTAAGAGGGAATGTTGGAAAATGTAGCTATGTCTGGTCTTCAATAATGTACTTGATTCATCATGTAATGTACTTGTTAAAAGAATAAAGAAAATATTTTTCATTATTATTGTGACTTATTAAAGCATGGGTTTCATGCTTGGGTCACGACGTCTTAGGTCAAAGTCCCCATTGAGGACTTCTAGGATATATTATGAGTATATAGAGTATTGTACATTTAAATATACCCTTCTTGGGCTTTTGAATCATGTAAAAAGGTTAAGTATTGAGTCAAATATGAATTATGTAACCTCCACACCATGTTGGCCTAGAAGAAGATCACATCAGACTAAGGACCCTATTAGACCCCAGAAGAAGCCTATAAAAGGAAGCTCATCGAATTCATTTGGAGTATTATTCTCTCACAAGTTTGAATTCTCTTGTAGCTTGAAAGAAGGGCGAAAATATCTTGTAGCTGGGCAGAAGTGCAAAGGTGTTGGCTTAGTGGGGCTTGACCCAGTTTCAAAGGTGATTTAGCCAAGCAAATCCCGGTACTACTGGCCCTTTCGGCAATAGTTTGCGGAGTGCAGACTGAGGTCTCACCCGAAGTACTATGAGAGGGTGCTAGAACCAGGTTTCCGCACCCTTGGGATGTCTGATGGGTTTCTGGAGGTCCGCGGTCTGACCTATCACTGCACGCACTTGTGATCCCTTCACGACCTATGGTGTGGCTTCCATGCAGCCAAACTCGACTCCGCCCTGTGCACTCAGCTGCAAGGGTCCGCGCACTCAGTTGCAGACTCTACAAGGCCTTTTCACACTCAGTTGCAGAGGCTTTTCCTACTACTACAACCCAAGACACTTAGAAATCTATTCTAAGCTCGAACCATTCCTTCACTACTCTTTCTATTCTTTGCTATCTTTACAACTTAGAGCCTTGCTCTATTTATACAATCCCATGGTCCACGGACCATGGGTAGGCAAAATTTACACTAGTTTACAATAAAATGCTTAGGGTGGACAACCTTATGACTCAATTGTACACTTCGCACTGTGCGCCTGCAATTCACGGAGTTTTACGACATCTTTGAGCCCCAAAACCTGTTGTGGGGAGATTCCATGCCCAATAGGCCCCCAACACAATCATCTGACTTGTCCCAAGTCACTCTGATGGTGCACTGATCTTGGCATAAAGCCCTTTTACCATTCATTCACTTCCCTAAGGTCCGTGGCGCACTGATCTGCAGTCTGCTGGATCTGCTCCACTCTCTCGGCTAAGGTCTCGCTGTCAGGGGCAACTCCCTGTCTTAAGGCATGCATCGCATTCATTTGTGCAAGCTATCCTTTAATTTCCATAGTGATGAGGAAGGCCTCATCAATCCAAGGCTAGATGTGCACTTTAAGGACTGCCTCTTTTTGCCACGCGACATCCACCTGTTCCTTCAACACCTTTGCTTGCTGTAGCTTCACAAGTCACTAGGTCAGGACAAATGTCTACACTATTCCATGCACATTATCATACTACACTTGAAGCTCTCATGCCTCTGTTTCCAGGCGCTGTATGTTGGGGTCCTCCTGTAATGAAGTGAGGACCATGAAGGATTCTTCCAACATAGTAGTGTAGTTTTGTACTGCCTATCCTATTTCCTCCAGCCCTTTTTAAATAGTGCTAGCACACTGTTCCCTAACATCCAGGGGTGTAGAGGGTCGCGCCTTTAATCACAATTTGGAAATCTGAAGATTGAGGTCCAGCTATACCCTCGTTTCTTCCTCCTTTGACTCACGGAATCCACTGGCTAATTTGTGGATTCACACTCCAACTAGTAGGTTTGTCATGATTTCTAGCTCTAGAATGCAGCAACATGCTTCCTCTACCATTTTCTCCAGTTGTTTCTTCTACACAAGCACTTCATCACGTTGGAGACTAAGCTACTCAATGTTGATTCTCTGTTCACTGAGCATCTACACTGTGCGTCCTTCCCTAGCATGGAGTTCTGCTATTGCTCCATCCTACAGCTGATATAATGTATCTCGTAGAAGGGCAGCCAAGTTTAGGCCAAGTCCCTTGATCCTACTTACTGAGGCTCGATCCTCCACACTTTCCACTGTCAGCGCTCCTTCTGGCAGCACTATGGTGTTGGCCATTCTTGCAACAACTGTTTTGTTGCTGATGTACCTGCAGAACTGTAGGCGATGACTGTTCCTTCCTGGGGAGCCCACACTTGAAGTTCTTGCAGCTTCGCCCTTACGGCCCTCAACATAGTTTGTTGCTCCGTCATAGCTCCCTGGAGCACTTCTCGGGTGACCTCACGAACAATGTCGCTAATGTCATAGAGGTCACCCTTTGTTAATGTAATGGGCTTGATGTCCAATTTAGAAGCTTTGGCCTTCTTTCGTGGACCAGCTCGCTCCGTGACGTGCAACCATTTCAGTTGAGTGGACGTTGTGCTTGGGTCTGCATCTTCTGTTGTATTTGGTCCTTGTCCTATAAACATGTTCTGGCCTCCTTCCTTCTGTGTCATGGTGGCCCCTATTGCTTGTGCTTATGTAGCTCTTTCGGTGGCCTTTGCCTGTTCTATGGCTACCTTTTCTACTTTGTGGGAAGCCCTTACCTCTGCGGCTACTTGTTCGTTGCGCCTCTGTTGGGCCAACTTTATGACACGTAACTTGGCTACAGCCTTCTACTTCTGTGCTACTGTTTTATCCTTTTCTGCCAGATCTGGGGCACGCCACTCAGCAGGCCATGAGTTGAGCACAGAGAAGATGGCATCGTCAATTGCGATGAAAGGAAGCTTGGTCCAGTTCTGCACCAGATTCTTACGTGCCTTGATATACACATTGTGCATATTCGCCTTGAAGTCTGCAAAGCTCCACAAAGTGTTGTACACTGTGGTGGGATAGGTGCAACCTTCTGTTAATCCATATTCGGATGCTTACCTCCATGAGCATCCAGAAGATCTTAGTCTCATGGATCCATGTGGTGTCCTTCGTAGCCCAGAGTGATGCATATTTTCTAGCCGCTGGCAAGTCTTATTCAAGAGGAAGGATCTGATTATCCTCAGGCAGTTCCCCTGTCACCAGTGAGATGGACAAGAGAAACCACGCGTAGTGGAAGGTCTTGCCCTACTCCTGAAATTCCTTGCAGTTGGTTAGGAATTCTTCACAGAGGAAGGCAGCCCAATTGAATTGGACCCCCTCCACGCATTGTTTTGCCAATGCAATGACCTGTGCTAGTACCTCGTCTCCACGACATTTTCTCATCACCTTCCTGGCCAGCAGTTGTGTGGCTATGTGCAACCCTTTGTCTGTAATGATACTGATTACGTTGCCTCTCTTCTTATTTTCCAATTTATATTTCTTCTTCATGGCCTCTCCGAGCGCCAAATCTCCACTTTTGCCAGCTATTTCTGTAGGGTCCCTTTCCTTATAGGGAAGTAGAGAAATCTTGTGAATAAGCTTCACCGTGATGGGAATAGGCTCCTCTATCCATAAATACCCATCGTGCACGAGGAAAAGCAGTTGCCTGATGACAAAGATCATGATCAGTGCATGGTGAAAATGCAGAATCCATAATAGGTGGAGTAGCCCGACCTTCTCCATACTGCGCAGCCATTTCTACGGCTCTAGCACTGTAACTGACCCCTATTTGGTTTGTTTCATGAGGTTCTCTATCTGTAAATTGGGGAAATTTTCATTTTTTGCGAGGTCCTAGCTTCAAAGTTCATTATGGGCACGTGGCCCATAACCGAACCCTCAAACAAAATTCCATCAGGGAGGAGCAGGGTTTGAAGCGTGCTTTTAGCGGCATCCAAATCCTTGGGTACCTTAGCTTTCCCTTTCTGCGGAGGAACATACTTGGGAAGTTTTGCTATAGCATGCACTGGCAGGATGTCTTCTTCCATTTCTTCATCCGCCTCTATCTCCTCTACGAAATCCTGGAGGTCCTCTTCCTCATCATCTGTCTCAAGGTTGATATCCTTGCCCTTTTCTTCCATGGAAATTTTACCAAACTGTATATTTCATGGGGACATGTGGACTGGTCCTGCTGCCTATGTATCCTTCTTGGGCCTCAGTTTCTGAGGTGATTTCGGAATTTCCGTCACATCCCCAGCTACACCGTAGGTCTCTGCACAGCTTCCTCAGCAATACTCTCTACAAAACCCACACCTCTACTAGTAGTTGTCATCTTGTCTGAACTATCTGTGGCGCTCAACATTTTGTGCTCTTCATAATAGCTCAAATTCCAAACAACCAAGTTTTGTCTCGTGGCTAATCTTGGGGGTTTTATAGCGTCTTTTGAATTTGAATTTGATTGTTACCCCCATTTTTGAGTCATTAATGCATCCTTGGCAACAGAAATCTAACTCTTAATTCGTGTCTTAATTTCCCACCACCCACTCCCTTTTGCCTTAAATTAGACATCTTGTCATAAAAAGTGATGTCAATGGTTACTTCCCAGTTGACCCGCGCGGTAGCGCAGCCCCCCTTGCACAGGTGTGAACCTTGTACCATGATGATTTTGTACGCAGTTCCCAAACAATCTCTTTTAGAGTCCTGTGCTCTCTTTCAACTATCTGGAGCGCTGAGACTATGCTTCCTACGACTAGTCAGGTGGTCGCACCGCCTGTGCGAGACTGCAACTCGCCTTCTAGCATAGCCCATGGACACTCCTCACTTGCTCTTGTGACAGCAGGCACCACGTGTTCTACCTTATGTGGTGTGCTCCCCTGGTTACTTCGTTTAGTAAGGTGCGGTCGCAACCATGTTAGTAGAGTCATAAATTCTTGATGAGCATCTTCTAATGCAGTGGTATGGATGTTCGTATCTAGCCTTTTCATGCTTAGTTTATCGACAAGACAGGCTTGCATGATCTCATTCTCTAGTTTCTTGATCTCAGTGTCCATCAACATGCTTTCCTTCCTCAATCATACCTGATCTTCTTCGAGTTTGTGAAGTCTAAGGTTCCCTCGCCAAATGGCTTTGTGAATCCATATATGTTCATCCTCGCATACTTGAGTGATCCTTTCATCCTGGTCTTCACGTACTGTCCCAACTTTGGGAGCTATTATGTGAGGATTCCATTTTTTTGAAATTTTGGTTTCGACTCTGTTTCGCACCTTTGGAATCATTTCCACGCTCAAGCTTTTGCACAGGGTCCTATAGACCCATCAAATCGCAAGCACGCGTAGGTCCCATTCAATTCATCTGGTGAAACTTGTTCAATACTCTGTGCACCCTACCAAATCCCTCATCGTGGAGAATTGGTAGTGCGTGTAGCCCTTCCTGCTGCTATGGTTTGTTTCAGTTCTCTAGGTTGTGCGCTTGTGCGGACTGCACCGCATAAGCCTGTGCCCATCGAGAAAGGTGGGAATGCAAGTTGTTCCACCCCAGTTGATTGGCTTTCATTCGAAGATGGGGTTTTCCAAAACATAGGTGCATCATCCTTCTACATCAGCGCCAGTCTACAAAAGTTCCTTGATGCATACCCCACCATTGTGCAGGTGTTGCACGAAGTGCCCACTTCAATGCATTGAACCGCTACTGCTCTAATATTGCATTTTCGAATTTGCTTAGAAATTCATCCACCGTTGACAATCTGTCATATTTACAAACAAATTTTCAATGTAAATCACATGATAATATATTTGTTGACGTGTTTCGAACCAGTGAGTGTGGTTCATCGTCAGGACAAGTTGAAGAATCAAATCATGGCTACATATTAAATAGGGAGAGCAGACCTTCCAACAGCTAGGTTTGACTAAAAAATGGCTATATTAGAGTGGACCGGGCAAACGACTATAATTGACCCAAAAATGGATATATTTGACTATTTAATTAAAATAATATTATTATGTTAAAAAGAATCTT